>PVJD01007849.1:0-79192 GCA_004026545.1 Mormoops blainvillei
GGATAGTTAGAGGCATGAACAAAGTAGTGAAAGATTTATTGTGGAGACAGGACTTTGATGGGTCAAAAAATGCAGGAGGGCTGCCTGGAGGTGGTGAGTTTGCATTTGAAGTGGACTATCAGTGCATTCTACCTTGTTGGGAGAACTCCTCCAGCAACACTTGCTTCTTAAGGGAAGACTGGTGGGTCTCTGAGTTCATCTGGGGTTTGGATTGTTCTCACACGGATATGGAAGGCAGAGAGAGAGTAAGGGATTTTACACTATTGGCAAAAGCATCTCTGAAATAATCTACACTGCGCAGGGAGAGAAGTGAAGCAATGACAAGATTGGTGCAGTGGGAGAGACTCCAGTGGATTAGTCAATTGGAGGGTCCTGGCACCTTCTTCCATGCGATGCCAGGGATGTTGCTTGAAGGCCAGCGTTTAGCGAGAACCTGTTCTCTCTGCAGCCACTCCCGCCCCCCAGGTTTGGAAGGATGCGTCAGTGCCACGTGAGTGGTTATGGGCTCAGACTCCTGTACCACCCTGTCTAGGCCTGGGTCTCAGCCCCTACACCTCCCAGGTGTGTGAGCTTTGGCCTATCATGCAACCTCACTTGAGGCCACTCTCCTCACCTGAAAGACAGAGAGGACGCTCACTGTAGAGTCTACTTCACGGTCTCACCATCCAGGAGTTAACAGGCACCAGGCACTTTGATAGTGTAGATCCGCGTCAACAGAGCGGGTTAGATAGCAGCGCCTGGAATGCTCACGGACCTCGAGCCCACTGTCATTTTGTTCAATCCTACTTGAGGCCACCGAGGCCATGAGAAGTTAGGTCGTGTGTCCAGAATTCCAGGCCACTAGAGGCTAAGAGGAACTTAATGACAGTGCTACTTAAAGACTACGTGTTGTGCAGGTCTTTTACAGTGGATTGCCTTACCCAAGAGTTGGGGCATGAACGAAAACATGGTCTGACTTCTACACCAGTGTGTCCTGCCCTTCTCCACGTCGTTCTCTGCAAAGTTCCTTATACCATGTCTTCACCTGCACCATGCGGGTTCATAGACCTGTGCCAACTACCTCACAGGTGGACTGTAAACGTGAAATGAGATGTGTGAAAAGGGTTTGTCAGCGGTAGAGCAGCTTCTCTTCTCCAACTTTCTCCTCCATCTCTTTTCCCCTTCTCATTGCTCCCCAGCACCAAGGGCACACTTGACCAGAGTGCCCATCGGCCCCCGCAAGCGTGCGCTCTTCCACAGTGGGGCAAACGAGGGTTGGGTGTGCGGTTGAGGGGTTCCAGCACAGCATGTCCCACTTGTCGTCAGTACCACTGATCCATGAAAGCAAGGTTTCCAACACAGAGAGTGGACCTGTTGCCTCTTTGTCATTGACATAAAGCCACCTAAGGAGATGGAAATCCAAGATGATAATAGGGGGCCTCTACAGTATGACCCTCTGGATTCGACTCATTCTTCTCTGCAGAGCCATAGCTGTGTAGACGACATCTGGCCCAGCAGCGGTCTCTCTCTCTCTCTGTCTCCGATGGACTCAGAAGCCAAATGGATTTACAGGGAAGGTGGAGACAGGGACAACGCAGGCATAGAGAAGCTTCGGCATGACCTGAAAGTGGCTTTCCCACTTCCTTCTTCTTTAGGTCCCTGCCACACCTGTTGTCCAATGGGAGGACTGCTTTTCCCTGGTCTCACACCTCCTCTCTGTGAAGACTCCCCACTGCCCTGCAGCAGAACTGGGGCCCATGACAGTAGGACCCACCCCGTGGTCCGTGCTGTTCGGTGACCCCGTACCTGGCACAGAGCTGACCTGCCTGTGGAATGTATTATTGAACTCATGACTCGGTTGCCTCCCGGGGAGGCCAGGCCCTCACGGACAAGTGCCCAGCCCTTTAGCATGACCTCTTCTCTAGAAGGAAGGCGATATGTGCTTCCTCGGGAGGGAAAGTCAGCAAAGAGCAGCACGGACACGTCAAAAAACTATCGGAACAAATACACATGGAAACAACATGTAAATAATACATAAGTGGTTGGCTCAGAGGAGCCGGATTCGGAAATGCACAGGATCGGACCTGTGGGTGAGACAATGTTTGACGCATTAAACTACAGGTAAAGATTACTTTGATAAACATAAAAACCAAAATAACATTTTCTGAACCTTTAGAGTCTATCTGTGGGGCAAGGAGACGTAATGACTTCTGCTAACTGCTCTCCTTTAAGAAAAACTAAACAGCAATTTTTCCACTAATACTTCAGCGCCGCCTGTGTTGATCCGTTATTACTTATCTTTCTTATTTCATCAGACATATTTTATAATTGAAAAGAGAATGGGTCGGAGAGAGACGATAATCTAATATATGTGGTCAAAGAATATTTACAAAGTCATTAGATAGCTTGGGTCCCAGGGGGCCCTGACCACACCGCTGACAGCCTGCCTGCTGTTTAGAGGGTCTCGCATTCATTGCTTTATCTGAAGCACGCAGGGGTCAGAGCTCCTTATCTCCATCATCACTGTGAAGACACGGAGGCCACACAAACCGGCTGGCCCCTCAGTTTGTAGCCACCAAGGGGTGACGCCCGAGTCAGAAAGTGGCAATTTCTCTTTTCTTCACCCCGTTTGCCGTGTCCTGTCCAGGATTCTAAATCAGCAAGTTCTGCCCCAGTCACAAACCACTCCCCCTGCTCAGCAAATTAAAGCAACACAGGTACCACCCTGTATCCCTGGGACTCCTTGGTGTAATAGTTGTCCTTGTTACGAATCTGTGGTAGCCACTAGTTGGAGCCTTGCCAGGCACTGTCAATGAGAGAGAGAGAGAGAGAGAGAGAGAACACCCTAAAACATCCACTTGGAAAATCATACACTCCAGCCTAGAAGTGATGCCCGAAACTTCTGCCAGTAGGTCATCTCTGCAATCTGCAGTCGCCATGCTTCCATGCTACAGATACACACACACTCTACTTTCTATCCATCCATCTATTCACACATTTATTCACCCATCCATTCATTTATTCATGCACCCATCCACCCGTCCACCCATCCACCCATGCATCCACGCACCCATCCACGCCTCATTGGCACACCCGTTCGCCCGTTCGTGCACTCACACAGCCAGTCACCCATGAGGGTCAGCTTAGGGTTAGAAGGGAGCAGCGTGAGGTAAGGTTTATGGTTAGAGATGGAAAAGGTGAAGTGGGGCTTACGGTTGAGCTGGGCAGGGGGAGGAAGCCTAGGGTTAGGTTTACCAACTAGGTTAAGTTTAGGGTCAAGGATGGGAAGTAAGGTAAGGTTTCAGGCCAGGGGTTCGTACAGTGAGGGTCCAGGTTAGGAAAGGGATGGGGAGGCGATACGGGAGTCTTTCCGTGAGAGGTGATGCCGTGAGCTGGCTTGTGAATGGTGAGCACAAGTGTGTCCACTGAAGAGCAGATTCAGAACAGTCCCCTGCAGAGGGAACAGTGTGGTCCTATGTTCGAGGTGCTGATGCAGAATGATCCTTGCAGGGAACTTCTCAGAGGACCGTGTGCTGGTGGAGGGAATTAGAGGGTGGGGAGAGACGGGGTGTTAAGGGTCAGGTGGGGAGTCCTTGGAACCTGCAGTAACATGTTCAATTCACCCTGGAGGTTACGGAGAGAGCAGGAGGATTTTAGGCAGGGGTGACATCAAACACTTAACTTCCAAACATGGAGAAGTCGCTTTCCTTCAATTTTCTGTGGGTTGATCCTCAGCGGTCTCTGGGTAGATCTGCCAGCAAGGCAATCAGGAATCTCAGAAGATCTCTCCCAGGAAAGAGAGGGCTCTAAGGATATGCGGGGTCAGTTCAGAGAAGCTGCGCCCACAGTCCTCTGTCCCGCCCGGCCTCTGGTTCCATGCCTTCTCCCCGCCGATGCAGAAGGGTTTTAGGAAGACGTTCCTGCTAAACAGTAAACACTTGGCATGTGCTATTTTTCTCTTCATTCTCTTTCTGCTTCTTTCTTCTCTCATGTTTCAAAGGATCCCTGAGGAAACTGATGACCAATCACCCTTCCGCTGGGGTAGGCAGCATGGCCAAGGGTCGGGAGGCAGGAGGGAGCCTTGTAAAAGATAAGTGCTAGATAAATAGATAGACAGATAGATAAAATCTTGAAATGGACAATATCTTCCAAGACAAAAGAACTAGAAGCCAAAAAAAAAGAGGCATATTTTATACATAAAACAATAAGCCTTTTATTTGTCAAAAGATTTTATATAAAAAGTTAAGACAACAGATTGAGAGGACATATTTGCCACTTGTACACAAAAGTTATTAATATTATTTTTCAAAAGCAATTGAGTAGAAAACAATGAGCAATCCCAGGATGAACTGTTAGTCCCCATGGGACGCACAAACAAGGGAGCACACGGTTATCGCTTGCTGGACAGAAGGTGTTCTGGAGCCTTGGAGGGGAGCAGGCTGGATGAAGGTGTTACATTTATTTTGGCGTAGAGGGGAACGCTCATAATGTGCTCTATGTTATTTAATTTTAGTAATTTTACAGTGAGGGTGTCATGTGATTTGAGAGGCAAACAATGGCATGGTTTCAGAAACTGATCGTTCTGACAGCGGCACCGGGAAGGATGGGTGGGCGGAAGACAGGGGGGCGGCAGGGAGGCTGGTCAGGGTACCGGGCCTGCATCCGCCCTGGCCTCGGGGTGCGGAACCCCGCGGAGACTCCTGAGCTTGCAGAACAGAATTCTGCCCCAGTCATGAGACGCTGAGAAGGCAGAATCCGGACGACCGAGATATCAAACAGGGCAAGACACTCATCAACGAGGCTGCTGGGGGTTTACTTGGTAAGGGGCAGGACGGTGGCTTTGCCATTGATGATGATCAGTAATAGAGAATGTGGAAAAGCGTCTGAATTCTGAGCCCGCCTGGGCTTGGCATAATTCCAGGCAGGCGTAGTACTTGGGAGACAGAAAAACAAGTGAGATCGAGGCTGTAGATAGGTGAGCCGGTGGACTTCTCTGCTTTGGGTCCTCACGTAGGTGCGGCGCAGTGCACGTAAATTGTCACGCGTCAGAGCTGAACGGCTCAGGCCGTGGCCTGCTTCCTGCCCCGTGGTCCCTGAACCTCTTTCCGCGGCGGCTCAAAGGCCCGGGGCGGCTCCTCGCAGGTCGCCAGGGTTTCCAAAGCCGAAAGGAAGCCTTGCGTTTACCTGGGACGAGGCCGCCCGCGTCCACTAAAGGGTCCTTTGCTCTGCCCTGGCCAGGAACTATTCCACTCGTATCGCTTTCCTCCTGCCGCTGAAAAATAGCCCTACGTTTGGGGGAAAACAGGAGTCTAAAAAGAATCTGCTCCAGTCCAGACGCCGGAGAGGGTGAAGAGCCGGGTGAGTCTCAGCGCTGGGAAAACCGACTTCTGCTTTGCCAGGTCCCAGGCGGGCCTCAGTTACCTCCTTCGTAAAATGGGTTCTTTGCAGCTCTTGTCCACCGCCGTGTTACGATGCAGGGTTGGCCTCAATCTGGCCCTCACCCCGCAGCTGCCTCCCCTCTGAAGGAAGAGCTGATTGATGGCAGAAGAAAGGATATTGGAAGGAAAAAAATTAAAACTCGAATTTATGCAGGTGGGGCGGGAATTGCCTCATTAACAGAATAATTGAGCTGTTCGTTAATTTCACTTGTTATCCACAGAAAAGGGCAAAATTCTTCTACGCAATGGCTCCTCTTCTTCCAAATGATTAAAAGAACAACAAAAAGGTTTGTATCTTGGATGTGTCTAGTAATCATGTGCCTGGCACTTTTTTTTCTTTTTAAATATCATATGAGGCAGATGTATTTTTTAAATCCTGGCAATTTACACACAACACTAGGAAAGTGTCAGTGCTTGCTAATCAGGGATTTTCTGCACTCCCCCCACCCTTATTAGCAGTAATTCCCGCTAACGGATAATTATTACCTTTTTCTTAGTCCAATGTAGCTGTTCGTATAATAACACTTCCTGCGTTGCTAAGATCAATATGTTTAACTATCACTGTAAATAAAGCATAAAGTTAACAATAAAACTGTGCTCGCTCAATAGAACACCAGCTTCATCTCTTTTCCTATCGGCCGCTTAATTTACAGTCATTTTATTTATTTATATTTTTGCCACAGATTGGTGATAATAAGGAGTCCTGAAGCTCAGATGGTGAGCTCTTCATGTGTACACGCCACGGGGACTTGGAAGCCTGGGGACACTGCTCTTCTGGGGGCCTCGAGGAAGTTCTGGTGGAGAATGCATTGGATTTCTTCTTCAAGTCAACTGCAGTAAATCCTCACTGATTCGTAAACGCGAATGGCCCTTTACCTCCCTGCCCCGGACGGGCCTCGGCCCCGGCGATCACCCGTGGGCCTGTGCTCATTTCCTGGAAGCTGATGATGTCTTTATGGCGGGAAGGGCAAGGCCGGCAGGCATCTGGGTCCTTGCCCAAAGTGACTCCTAATAAAGGAACTCTGGCAAAGGGCCCTGGAAGAGCTTCAGACGAGGGAATGTAACCATCACATTATTCTGGCATGTGTCCCCCACCCCAAACCTACCTCCCCCCATTCTTAATTAAAACAGACGCACTCGGCTATCGGAAAGACGAAGACTGTGACTTTTTTTTTTTTTTTAATATGATCCAGCAATCTGAAAATTACGGGGCAGGGGGGTTGTACATGGAAGAGAAGGACGTATAGAGCCAGGGCTTCCTCCTAATCTTGCAGCCAGACTGACCCCGGGAAACGTTTCTCGTGGGCCCCAGGTCTTGCATCCTCTGCTGGTTAGAAAGGACACTTTCTGGGGATGTGGTGGAAAGAACAGGGGACCTGGCACACGTCCCCTTCTTTCCTGAACTTTGGGCATCAGCCTGTTACTAATGCACAGGCTGTGTATCATTGTGTTATTCATGGGCCTCGGTTTTCTCATCTGGATAATGCAGATGTTTACAACATAAAAGTTCTCTCAGCCCCTTTCTGCTCTTTGATTCCACCTTAAGTCAATATCTGTTGACCCTGAAATATAGATATATATCTGTCATCAATTATATATTATATATATATGTAATTCTCTTACAGGAAGGGAAGTGGGTAATTGAGAACAGTGATTCAAGTTGTCATGCAAATTGAAGAAAAATTTGATGGTGGGACTACAGACTAGGCTGATTACTGAACTCTCCAACCTACTCTCAGAAGCTTTATAGTCTGACTCCAAACTCCACCTTTGGGTCAGATGTGTCATTCCATCGATACACCCTGTTCAATCCTCTCTGTCTCTCTGTCTCTCTGTCTCTCTCTCTCTCTCTCTCTCTGTAAAGCACAAGTTAGGCCAAGGGAGATAAAAATAATGGTCACATTTTATTGCAAGAGGATTTGCTGAGTAACTTTTTGAAACTTTAAGTTTTACACTGAATTACTTAAGTTAATTTCAATAACTAATAAGCTATCTAGTAACAGATATTACTGCTTTCATCAAACCTAATTCATCATCACTCATAAAAAGTATCATTGTTTTATGTACCCTGAGGGAAAAAAAGATACCAATTAAACCGTGATATATCATTAATTATAGGATGCATCCCAGTTTTAGAGATGTTAAAATGTGAAAAATATGTGCCTTACAGTCAATGAAATATGGCATCTATTATTATATTTCTTTATGTCTAATGTTTCAAATAAGATCTATGGCTCTCTTATACCAATAATAATTTAAAATCAGCTTATATATGATGTGACACTGATGATGTAAAAATTAAAAGTCAACATTAAAATACGCTAGAATAGTCATAGTGATTGTTATATATGGATATTAAGACTAGCTGAATTTCAGTTTCTTCACTGTACTTTTCTGTTGTTTCTATTTTAACAAACTGGTATTAACATCATAATCACAAATATTGCTTTTATTTTAAATAGTTACATACAATTTTGCGTATGTTATATTATAAAATTTTATAAATAACTTGAAAATAAAAGTAATAGAAAATATATCAAATATTAATGGTGTCTATTTCTGATAATGAGCTATGGTTGTTATTTTTATTTCTTCTCTCTACTTTTAAAAACAAGAACTTTTTCTTTTCCAGAAAAGCAGTTTATATCCTCCAACAGGGACTTGCACACAGTAGCCTTAAGTCAAAAAGTTAATTAGTAGTCACCTACCAAAGAACCATTCTCTCCTTCTTTCTTAAGACAATTCCTTGTTTATCCTAGGTGGCAAAATGCTGAGCTGAAAACTATCCCCTGTCAATCTGCCTCCCCTGAGTGTGGCCCTGTGAGTAAGTTTCCACAAATGAGATGTAGTGAAAATGGTCAAAGACACTTCCTTGGTTAAAAACAAGGCAGATAAATCTTTTGCTTTCGTTCCTCCTTATTGGAATACTGCAATAGTGGCTGGAGCCTCAGCAGCCATCTTGGGCCTTAAGGTAGCTTGAGAATAGGAACAATGCGAAGTATCCTGGAGGAGAGAAATAGGCTTAGCCTGGGATTTTGGTGGTGTTGGCGCTACCAGGCAACCTCCAGACTGCTCACCTTTGGACTTCCTATGTAAGAAAGAGAAATAAATCTCTAACTTATTTAATCCTCCATTATTTTAGTCTGTCATTGACAGCTGATGGAAATTCCTATTATGAAGAAATTGCTAACTGTTAAATGAAGGCATAACTCAGAAGCTCTCCCTTGGCTTTGCATTCTGTGTACGATCAAGAATGTGGACGAGACACAAGGCACAAGACGTCCCCCGATCTTTTGAAAGAAAAGCACTTCAAGAATGCTTCTAAGAAAGAACCCCATCTGAGAGCTTTGTCTGATTCAAGGACTCTGTGGGCAAACTTTTGTATAAGGTAAGATAAATAATTCATTTAATCAATACACCCACGTGATCAACTGTCATGGGCAGATTTCTAATACAAGTAAAGGGATCAACGTAAGGGTTTCTGTTGTTGTTGAATCTTGTGGAGCAAAATTCTCTCACCTCTTCTTCACCTTGTAAGCTATGTGGGCTTCATGACTAATTGAAGCTTATGATTTCAGTAATCTCCAGGCCACAGTGATTGTCCCTGGAAAGCCTGGACCTCCGTCAATTTCACTGGCTGGGTTTCACGTCCAAGGCCACTGCCTTCAGCGTGCCAGACGAGGCCGTCCATAGTTAGATCTGGGGTCATCCCCACTTGCTGCTGAAGGACCATACTTATTAAACTGATATGAAACTAGATGCACGCCCCCTGCCTCAGGCAGCACTTTCCTGGAAATCTCTGTCTGCTTTTCCCTTTATATAGCAGGACTTGAAGGTATGTGTCCGAATTCTGTGTTTCTAGCTGTTTTTTGATGTGAAAAGAGTGGCTTTCTTCACCGATTTGATCCGGAGAGTATTCATTTAGGGTGCGTGCTTATGAGTAAATTGGATTTTATTTTATTTTCCGGGTTCTTAAGGTGAAAGCCGAGATCACTGATTTAAGGCCTTTCTTCTTTTCTTTTGCCGGTATTTCAGTTCCATAAATTTTCCTCTGAGTGCTGCTTTAGCAGTATACCGCAAATTTTGATACGTTGTAGTCTCACCTTCATTCAGTTCTAAGACCTCATTTATAATCAATCATGTTTTCGATTCTTTCTAATTCCTGTTGCTGATTCCTTCAGCTTGGAAGTCCTTGAAGTTCTTGGATCTGTAAAATTACAGTTTTCAGTAAATTTTCAAAAATTTCATTGCTTGGTTTTCAAATATTTTTCTACTCTCTCTTTCTTCAAGGACTGGAATTTCTGGAATTTTAAGTCATTGGATACTGTTCGTACTCCGTTTTGATTCTCAGTCTGTTTCCTTTCGGTGTTTTAGTTTGGATGGGCTCTTGTATTATATCTTCGAGTTCACTAACCTTTCCTTCTGTGATGTCCACCCTGCTGCTGATCTCATGCTGCGTAGTTTTCCTACCAGGCATAGTTTTTATCTCTAAAAGTTTTATTTTGGTCCTTTTCATATGTCCTTTGTCTCCACATACTCATGTATTCTCCTAGATCGTAGAAAATGTGAAATGAATGTAAAAATAGTTATGCTAATTATTTGAATAACCTTGTTCTACCAAGTCTATCATCTCCGTCATTGCTGAGTCAATTGCAGCTGATTGATTTTTCTCCTCATATTGCCACATAGTTTCCTTCTCCTCTGAACACCTGGTCATTTTTTTTTATGAGATGCCAGAGACTATGAATTTTACCTTCTTGAGTGATGGATATTTTATATTCCCTTAAATAATGTCAGGCGTTATTCGGGGATGTACTGAAGTTACTTGGAAACACCTGATCCTTTTGGAGCTTGCTTTTGACAACGTTTAGACTAGATCTAGTTTTATCCGACTGCTAAGGGAAGACCCTTGTGCCTGCTCTACCTGGTGTCCCACAAGTTACCAAGTTTTCCCTTCTGGCTGGTGGCCCCGTGCGAATCCTAGGATTTCTCCCCTTTGACCCTTGTCGGTGGTTCTTTGCCTGTCTTGTGTAGGTTCCTTGCAGGCATGCGCTGATCAGATTTCAGCTGAAGATTTGAGGGGAACCCACTACAGATCTCTGAATTCTCTCTCTGTGCAACCTTCTCCACCTTGATGCTCTGCCCGGCGAACTCTACCCACCTTGGCCTTCCACCAATATTTCCTCAATTCAGGAAAACCATCAAGCTCTGGCAGGTCCCTTCTCCTCTGCCGCGGCTGGAAGCACTCTCTAAACAATAAGCTAGGATAATTTGGAGCTACTTCTCACTTCCCATCTCTCGGGGGTGCCTTTCTTTCATTGCCTCGCACCCGATTCTCGAAAACCATTGCTTCATATGTTTTATTACTCCTTTTATATTGGTGTTATTTGTAACGGTACATCTGGTCTCTGTTACTTCTTTGGTTATAAGTCAAAGTTGGGTTTAATTTTCTATTGTAAGCGTAATTTGTGTATTAGAATCTTTGAGAAGAGCCTGAAGAGATAGTTTGTGCTGATAAATAATCTTGATATCTTTGTAAGATTGTGGTCAATCATTTCCTTAGCTCAGGTAGCCTGTCTCTCTGAACCAACTTCCCATCTAACCAACTTCACAGTCCAATAGCTGAGTTTCACATTTCAGGTCGCCTCTTGCATGCAACCTGAACACAAATGACCTACACTCCCTTACCTCAATATATTTAAGTTTTTAAAATAAGAATAACGTTATCTACCTAATGGATGTGTAATTGTTAAATTAAATAGCATATAAAAATGTCTTTCTAATAGCAAATGTCTGGAGCACAGTTGTCTAATTAAAGGCAATTAAAAGTTGTATCATCTAAGATGTCAGGGTCTATCCATTGTCTCACAGTCAATTACAGTTACATGTTTTCTATCTGTCTACTTACTTTAATTTGCATCAAGGAATGTCTGTGAAATGTTCTTCTTTGCCAAGGCAACTCTAACTTAAAGTTTTTTCTTTTTCTTTTCCTAGTAAAAACTATGCCCTAAAATATGCAGAAAGGCAATATGTATCTGAAAAATGATGTTTTTTAACAGTGTGTTTCACACATAAATGAGATTGAAGTTCCTCTCATAGGGAAGAAAAAAAGACTTCAATTAATTAATCCAGCCCAGTGAGAGGGCGTTTTCATGTGGGAACCTGCTGAGACCTGGCGGAGGCTCGACGCTGGCAGAGGTGGTGGACCCGTCTCTCCACCTGGTCCCACTGGGCCCGCGCGCCTCAGTCAGGAGGCTCCTTGTCATCTGTCTCACTGGAGAGAGCACTCAGGCTGCAGCCAGGGACACTGTTCCCATTCTGCCATGGAGCGCTTTGTGTGAGGGAAGCTTCCCCTGTGCTGGCATTGGTGGTTAAGCTTCCAAAGGATTCTAGTGGCTTCCAGGTGATGATGTCAGTGGGATCATTCATATGGTCCATTTCCCGCCGTTCTAGACTGTCTGTTCTGCAATGACATGCAAGAAGAGCCAAGGTCATTTCTTTATGGCTGTAGAATTCTAGGCAAAAGGAGAGGGAGGGAAAATCCATTTCCTTCCATCTGTTTTCTTCAGAATAAAAGTAAAATCTTTTTTTAAATGCCCACTGCAGTAGGAAAGTAACAAAAAGCTTATGGTAACTCTTCACCTCACAGGGGCACCTTAACTGCCCTCCTTACCCAGAGGAGGTACCTCAAAACGCAGATTTATAAATGTCCCTTCTCCTCTGTGGGCCACCTGGGGACAGCCGATACAAGCTAGTTGAATTTGTAATGAAACTCGTCTGTTTATATTTCAAATGAGACCACGACAGCAACAAAGTCCTTAAAAGTCTAGAGCTGCGATTTGCACATCTTCCACCAGGTGGATAGGATCAGAAGGAAAGTCTACCTGCGGAGAGAAAAAAAGGAGTTGGATTGAAAAAACAAGTAGGACTACAGCCCAGCAGGCCCCCTCTGTAGGCTTCACAGATGCGGCTCCGTGTCCTGCCCAAGGACTGGCTCTCTTCCCACCTCGAGGCTCTGGGAGCATGACAGCGTCCTGACACTGAATAACCCAATGGTATTTCAGCTTCTCTTGGCGTCTTCTGCTTGCAAACAAAATGACCTCATAACGCACAAGCGATGTGGAGTACAGCGAGTTGATCTATACCTACAGAGGGAGGCAGGACACCTAGAAACGACTGAACACCCCATGCGGGCTGACACCTTTGCCAGAAGCAGGTTCATCGAGTTCTAAAGGCAACCCCTGGCACGCAGGTTTGGAAGGTTTGTTTCCCAGAGGAGCTAACTGAGCCTCTGTGAATTGAAGCGATTTGGCCAAGATCATAAAGTCAGTAGTAGATGGTGGCCCCAAAGTCTAAAGCCAGGTCAACTGAGTAGAAAGCTGCTGGTGCGTGAGGACGCTATACCACTCGTTCAAGGGTGACAAATGACGAAGGCGACATGCGACTTGTGGCTTCTGAAGTTTGTGACCACAAGTTAGGTTTGGTTTACAGACAGATCACAAGAGCTTAGTCATCAAATTAACTTAACACAGGGCCTGCAGTGTCACTCAAGAGGAGTCAGCTAGAGAGAGTCACTGGCGGGGAAAACCTATTCTCTCCATGTACTGTAAGCAATTAGGCGAGTTTCTTGTTAATTCAATCAGAGAAGCAGAAGAAATACTGCAATTCTTTGGATTAAGGGCTGAAATCAAATATTTTTTTACACTGTTGACCTTTGTCAGTTTCATGTATGAGGAACTGATGATGAACCACTGAACTAGCAAATTAGCTTTGCGGAGCTGTTGACAGGGTCAGTAAGAAATGAAACCCGTTTTCACAAAGATGAGCTGGTTTCTAAGGTGTGTGACTCGGTGTTGGAGGCTTCGACCATAAAGATGTTCAGAGGCACTTCAGAAGCAGGCACTAAAAAAGTGCATATTTGGTATTGAGACATTTAACTCTTTTGTTCTCCTTCTGGAATCAGTAAAAAGGAGTGTGCAGCTGCCTTGCCAGCCTTCAGGAAGCTCTTTTCCAAAGACGGAAAACCGAACAGTAGTGCTGGGCATCTTGTCTGTTCTAGGCACTGTCACTGAGTGAGTGTCACTGACTCCTCCTCAGAAGCAGAAGCGCCTTGTTCGGTTTACAAGAGAAGAAACTGAGGTGCAGAAAGGTTTTGTAACCTGCCATGATCTCTGACCCCCCACCCATGTCAAAGCTTAAGATCATTGTGGAGGCGGCAGGGGCAGAAATAAAGAGACTCGCTAGAGGACCCTCAGAGTGTATGCCTCCCTATGTTTCCCAGGCTCTCTTGATGCAGGTGCTGTCATGTGACTAAATTCTAACCAATGGGCTGTCAGCAGAAATGTTACGTAGCAATTTCTTTCTGGTGCATAAAGCATTCCCACCATCGACTTTCCTTGCCATTCCTCCTTCCAGTGGCTTGACGAAGACAAGCACTGCATTTTTGGAGGTTCTGTGTTAAAAATGGGGGAGCCACAAGATGCTAGGTGTCTGGATCCCAGAATCAGTACTCGGAGGAGGTCCAATTGCTGGTTGGGAATATTTATTTTGGACTTTGTATGGCAAAATAAATAAATAAATTGTAGCATACTTGAGTCATTAAGACATGTTGAGAGTTTATTGACACAAGTAGTGTTAACTCGTATGAAGAGCTAAGGACGTGAGGGTGAGGAGTTCTTGTGGCAGGGCTTTACACTGAAATATTACCTTTAAATGTTCTAGTTAACTCTATCGGATAACTTGGCTAAACTACAGGGCCCCATTGTTTGGTCAAACACTTGTTAGTCTACATGTTGCTGTAAAGGTGGTGTTTGTTTGTTTTTCAATGTATGATTCACATTTACAACCAGTTATCTTAAAGTAAAGCAGGTTACCCTTCGCAATGTGGGTGAGCCTCACCCGATCAGTCACCGGTCTTACGGGCAAAGAGTATGCTTTCCCCAGGAGGAGGACTTCTGCCTTTGGGCCGCAGCAGAAATTCTGCCCAGGTTTCCAGTCGTTGGCCAGAAGACTGAAACGTCAGCTCTTCATCTCCAGCTTGCCGGTTTGCCCTGAGCATTTCAGATTTATCAGCCACCATAATCGCATGAGCCAATTCCTCCAAATAAACCTCTCTCCCTCTTCCCGCATCTCTCTCTCTCTCTCTCTCTCTCTCTCTCTCTGTCCTGGTCTCTATCAATCTCTATGGATCTACCTAGAATCTATCAGCTCTGTTTCTCTGGAAAACCCGATGAATACTGATGAATACTGATTTAAATAACTGGAGGAAACAGTGCTTACCGAGGCTGAGAGAGTGAGATCTTTAGCAACTGATGTCCTTGCGTATTTGGGAAACTTGAAGGGAGAACAGCGAGGGGGCATCAGATGGTCACAACCAGGTTGGAGAGCTTCTAGCCAAAGTCCTACACAGTTGGGACAGAGGTTGGGAGGCTGGCAGTGCCCACAGCAGATGGTACAGCAGGATTCAGGTATCCGCTGTCCCCTCAGGGGGGGATCATCGTTTCCTGCCACACTGACACCAGGCTGGGCCATCTAACTGGCTTTGGTAGGTGAAACATGATCTGAAGAGGAGTAGGTCATATACAGGCAGAAGTTTGGGGAGTCAGCCTGGGGTCCCCTCTCTTTCCCCTCTGCCACATGCCTGGCAATAGACAGAGGCTGCGACATCGGTCTGGGTCCTGGAAACAAGGGGCCTGGAGCAAACTTATAGGTAGCCCTGTGTGGACACACAGCATGAGCTGAAATGATCCTCCGTATTGAACGCTGCTCAAAATTTGAAGCGATTTGTTACTGTAGCAGAAGTTCATCTATCCTGACTCATCTATATTTATACAACAATGACTGTAGACTGCCTTGGTTCAAATCCTGCTTCCCACCACCTCCTAGCTGTATGTCCTTAGAGGAGTTATTTAGCCTCTCTGTTGCTCAATTGTCTTTATTAAAAGAGGAGAAATAGAGTATTTATCTAAAAGGGTTGCTCTGAGGACGTGCTTGATCAACACAGGCAACGTCCTTATGTGTGACAGGCACACACAAGGTAATTAATGAAGATTCCCGATGATCGCAACGGGCTTTTGAAACCCTTCTCCACACAGTGCCCAGAAAGCTGTGATCAGCTGGGTGGGCAACGTAGATGCATAAGGAACCCACAATCACCTCTCTAAGGGCACCGTCTAAGTCAGGGTGGGCTAGGCAAACTGTTCCTGTCAGTGCTGAAGGACACCTTGTTCAGGTTTGCAGTCTTTAGCTTGTTTCTGCCCCATGTCCTCTCTCTGCCGCCGTCTCTGTGTCTCCACTGGCTGAATAGACTTTTGACAATGTAAACACAGTTCCGACCTGGAGGGAAATACGGAAACAGGCCACAGGCCAGGTGTGGTTGCTGGGCGTGGTTTGCCAACCTTTAGTTCAATGAATTCTGCAGTGTCTGTCTCTTTAATATTCCTAATAAAGGACCTCTGTCTGACCCGTATTCTGAAAGGAGTTCTAGACCATTCTTTATGCAGGTGGGCATTAACCGCCCCCACACACCCTGTGCCTGTGCTCCTCTATCTCATACAGCAGGGGTGGCCAACCTGCGGCCCGCTGGCCACATGCATCCCACGATGGCTGTGAATGTGGTCCAACACAAAATCGTAAATTTACTTAAAACACGATGAGGTTTTTTTGTGTGATTATGCATTGCAATGTGTTTAATGTGTGGTCCCAGACAACTCTTCTTCCAGTGTGGCCCAGAGACACCAAAAGTTTGGACAGCCCTGCCATGCAGTTTCCAGGGATGCTGACCACGGGTCATCAGGATCTCTCTGAGCTGGTCTCACTGCAATAGCGTGGAAAGCCATGCAGCCACTCGGCTCTGAGCAGCAAGATGGACGTATTCATGACTGAGACTTTCCATAAGAAAGAGCAAATTCTTTGTTTATATGAACAAATAGCGATGAGTCACCTTATAAAATATCACAAGACTTCTGGTGTGCACATTCCGCTTGGCTGGTTTGGTGGGAATAGCTTGTCGTTGGCATGGGTTCTAGTCTGTCCCTGTGATGGTCACCAGTGACCCAGCGAGGACACGAATGCACCAATGAGGGATGCTCCAAGCATTTGTATAACACAGGTACTTAAAGTCCCTCATGGAAAAATGCCACTGCTGGTTATCTTCAAGCCTGGTCCCTCTTTCCTATAGTGAATGCAGGAGTCCCAGCCCTTCGAATCCCCTGACGAGACAGTCCATGTAATAAGCAGGGGCATACATTTCCATCAGAAAGTTCTACCGCTTCGAGCTGTTTCTCTACAGGTGTGGCCGGGCAACAGTTCCCATTGGCTGAATCTGGCTGTTCTGGAATCGTTTCTAATTACAGTGTCCAGCTCAGCCACTGCCCATTCTAGTCCTTGGCATTTGCACTGTAATTCTGTTTGTCCATCTGTTGTTCGTCCTCCTGGCATTGTTGCCTGCCCATTTTTTATGTTTTTATGATTTTTGTTTTTCTCCTTTTCCCCAGTGATTTTGCAACACTAATCTGCTGTTTGATTTTCTATCTTGCTCCCTTCTGAAGCCTTGCTGTGAAAAATTCTACAGCTGGAAGGGAATGTTGGGTCTCATATCTCGGGGAGGGGGCTTGTGTTTCTATCTGAAGAACGTGTCTACGGGCACACAGGGTGCAAAACCATAGGTTTCTGAAGGGTCAAGGTAAATGTGGCATGTTTCCGCAGAGAAATTTTACAACACAAGGAGTTGAAACTTTTATTTTCATAAACGTGGATCTATCGTAGAAAAGGTCAACATTTTTTGTTGTTGTTTTAAGTAAATATAAGGATAACATTGCTGAATGCCTCTTTGAGTTTTGCCTCAAGTCCTGTCTCTCCGGCTGCCAGAGACCTCAAGTGAAAAAATTTGAGGAACTGTATTAAGCAACAGAGTGGTGGGGATGGGGGGCGGGCGGCACACTTCCAATGCCCCCCGAGCACCAGACGCCACATGGGAGCTTCTTTGTGCATCGCCTGGGTCCACCCCCATTGCACGTGAGGCCACAGCGCGATTTCTTCTCCCTTTGACAAAATCAACACAGAAAGAGCCAAACCAAGGATAACAGTGATGATGTTATTGCCGTAATGTTAAGTGATTGTGCTAAAGCCACGCCCTGGAAAGAAACAGAATTGCAGCGTGAGCACTGTTCTCTCCCTCAGAAGGAGATACTCTTGCATCATGTTATGGGCTAAATTGTGTCTCCCCCCAAATTCATAGGTTGAAGTCCTGACTCTGAGTACCACAGAGTGTGGCCCTGTTTGGAGACAGGGTCTCCGAAGGGGCAACTAAGTTTACATGAGGTCATTAGGGTGACCCCTCATTCAACATGACTGATGTGTTTGTAGGAAGGTGAGATTGAGACACAGAGAGAGCGGCCTTCTCTGAGACAGGACAGGGGCTCGGAAGAAACCAACCCTGCCGACTCCTTGATCTTGGACTTCCAGCCTCCAGAATTGTGACAAATAAATATCTGCTTTTGAAAGCCACTCTGTTGGTGCTACTTTGTTACAGAAGTCTTAAAAAACTAATATACACAGCAAGACTCTATCTAAATCCATCTCTCCACCCACCTGTCTTCCATATATACACGGGTGGATAGACATATAGGACATGGGCAAACTTTTCATTCAAATATAAAACATCTAAAAAAGATACTTAATTGTTTCTATTCCCATTATGTGAAAACACCTATTTTAATGGCAATGCCAAGTTCTCCCACCGTGACCCATCGGTGCTCGTGAGGTCTCTGTACACTTGTAACCATAGCACACGTATGCAAGAATGTTCTAGTATTTCCCATGATCTCTAGCACCTAAAGATTTGTGAAAGTCTACAGAATATAATTAATTCTTCTAAATTACATACTATTTCTCTGCCGTTATGCATTGAAATATTATTATGCATGTAATTATTATTTGCAGATGTACATGACATTAATACAGAATCATATTAGCAAATGTACACAGAGTATAAATATAATCTACAGAAAAAATTAAAAATTACTCAGAGATTTCATCACCCAGCGATTTTTGCACATAAACACTTGTAAATATTTATTATACTTTTCTGTGTTCTGTGCATAGGAAAGAAACCAAGTCTATCTGCTGATATCGCTGAGGACAATATTTGTACACACTTGTGTTATTATTTTGAGTTGAGGAAGTTTTAACTTTTGTACGTTCCGACCTATTGAGTTGTGTGAAATTTTCTGTGATTTTTTGTGCTCCAAAATTACGTCTTTTTCTGAGATCATATATATATATATATATATACACACACACATATATACATGTATGTGGATATTGTATACACACACACACATGTACACATATGTATGTATATGACTTGACCATAAAAAATCATGAAATCTTACCATTTGTGACAACATGGGATGAACCTAGGGTTATTATGCCAAGTAAAATAGGTCAGACAGAGAGACAAATACCGTACCTGCTAATTTTCGATGCTGTCTTTATTATGTTACTATTCCTCTCCCTTGTGCCGGGCCCCACGCCCTGCCGATGCGCTCTGCTGCCTCAGTCCTCACCTGCCCGTGTGTCCCGCTGTACTGCTCTCACTCTCAAATGTTGTGTGATACAGTTACGTTACGGCAGATGCCCCCACCCCGCATTTTATCTTGTTCGAAACTAGTTGTCTGTGTTCTCTTTTGTTATTTATTTATTCTCTCAGATGAATGCTGGCATCGTTTATCAAGTCTCCAGCCCCCAATCTCGAGACCGCTTCACCCGAATCTTGATTTGGAGCTGGTGAGGCATCTGCATTATCTTGGGGGCAAATTTACCTCTTTACAAACTGTTGTTTTTCTCTGTAGGCCATTCTGCGTCTTTCCCATTGAATTAAGCAAACACATATTGAGCGTCTGCCCTGCACCAGACCTAGTGATGAACAAACATAATCGCACCCACGGACCTTTCATTTAAGTGAAGTAGACGGACAAGAAATAAGCAAGTAAATGAGATCATTTCCAGGAAGGAGAACTGCTCTGAAGAACAGGGAATAGCGATAGAAAAGCGGTCAGGGTGGGGGGTAGCGGACTTCTTCGGATGAGGAAGGAAGGAAACCCTCTTTGCAGTGACTTTCGAACAGGGGCACGTATGACCTCTCGGCCATGGAAATGTCAGCGGGAAAAGCATTTTGGGCAGAGGGGACAGTCAGTGCAAATGCCCTGGAACAGCCTGAGATGCAGCCCAACAGGTGGATAGGAACCAGGTACCTCCATCAAGTCCTTCTTTACATTTCTTAGTAATGGCTTTATACGATGTTCACCACATAGGCTCTGTATTCATCGTTCTGAGGACAGATTGCGTATTTTTGGCTTCCATAGAGAATGACAATTTTTCCATGATATTTTCTACATGATTGCTGCTAACACACAGAAAAGCGATTGATTTTTAGAATATTTCTTTTGAAATGGCCACAGCACTTACCTGTGATTGATTCTACCAGACCTTTAGTTTCTGCACAGCTGGATTTCCTGTCACCGTGTACTTTTGAGGGAGAGACTCACAACAAGCATAATAATCATCATTTCGCAATAACATAAATTTTGCGTCTTCCTTTTAAACGATCGCTCCATCTTTGATCTCTGTTTTATACCTTAACACTGGTTTTATTTTAACAGATTTTGGTAGGAGCTATTCTTCTGTTTTATAATAAGTTTCGTTTTGGTTTAAAAAGGAGAACTTTTTGATGTGTGTGTGTGTGTGTGTGTGTGTGTGTGTGTTGGATATAGGAACCCTTCCCAATTTGGATCTGATATACATAAAACCAGCCTGGAGCATTTGTTTCTTTCAGAGTTTACTTTTCCTCTATTTTTTTCCCTTTAAATACATCAAGAGGCATAAGGTTCATGGGTTGGAAGGAATCACTGGGCTCAGGGCAACATTCACTAGCCGTTTACTGGCAATGACCCGTCTAGGAATTTGCTTTATAAATAAGTACTTGATTGTCATTGGGAACGGGGGCAGGGGGGGGGGATTGACGCTTTGTTACAACGTTGTGGCAGGAGGGAGAGGAGGGAGAAGAGGGAGAGGCTGGCTGGTACAGGCAGCGCTTGGAGGACAGGGTTAGGGGCCCGCCCCGTCCCGTCTTTGCTAGGTGGCAGCTGACCGTGAGGGATTTGCTCGCCCCGTCCACGTGGAAGCTGGGATGCATAATGACCTGAATCCGGCCTCTGCCATTGGTTTTCCGTGCAACTCTAGGTGAGGCAGTTAAGTCCCCTGGCCTCTTTCTCTTCCTGGAGGCCACACCCAGCAGCTCCAAGTAAGGCACCAAATTTAAAGTGCCAGACATTTCATTGTGTACAGAACTAGTTCTCAAAAAGGCTATTCCCTTCCATTCTCTTCAAGCCAGAAACTTTTAGTTGCTCTGGAGTCCACAGGCACGTCTGCTTGATGCCTCACGTGGGAAGCAGCTCCTACGTACCTGGGAAGCATTTATAACTGTGTCTGTTTTGTTCTCGCTGTTTCTGTTGCTAATACCATCACTATCGTCATCTCTGTGGCGAGGAATCGAAGTCATCCGGGTCACCTGGTGAGCAGGACATTTCCACCTCAAGGTCAATTATATATCTTAAAATATTAAAGCATGAGGGCTGCATACAAGCGAGACGGACTGTGTTCTTACACCCCGGGGTGAGCATGATTAAGGACTGGACGAGCCACACTGCCTGCCCCTGCCCCTGCCCCGCGAAAATCTTTCCTGCTTTCTCCACCCCACACCCCACTGCCCCCCACCTACCCTGGCTGAACAGGCAGTGTGGAGAGCAAACGTTTCTGTATTTATTATAACTGCCCCTCGTATGTCCTGAGACTGCTGGCCTCCTATCCCCTCACCCCAAGCACAACACACTAAATTTATCATAAATGGTAGGGTGTCCAAACTCCACCATGATTTTCAACCATCAGTCTGGATGCCATTTCTCTAGAACTTGGGATTTCCCCTTCTGCATCATTTTGGCAGAGAATGGACTGTGTACGAAGTGACATGTAAGATCGGAGGAATGGTCAGGGAAACGTAAAGCAGAAACGCCATTAACATCCGTGTCTCTATGCCTGGGTGATTTTGTCAAAAGGGTGTGGGCAGGTCGTACCTTCCTCGGGCACAGCAGTCCTTGGAGTGTCTTTCAGGATTTGGTCAATGCAGGCTCGGGCACTGTCCAGCTGTCACTGAGCACCATTCATAATGGGTCACCTTTTGCCTACATCCGTATTAAGTGTCCATAGCATAGAAAGCACCCTTTCCTGCTAGAGTGTTGATCTTTGACACACAGTCAAATAATCGGTGTATCTGGGACCTGATAGGCCAGCTTTAAAGCTCCCCTCCCACACAGGGGTAGCTCTCCCCGAACTTAGGTTTCCACCTGGTAACTGGGATAAGAGCACTTTCCGAAACAGACATCTTTCGAGGGTGTTAGTGACATAATATTATTTTATACAGCCTGGAACTGTGTAAGTTTTTAATAGAGTGTAACCGGCATGGTTTTAATGATTATTTCTTGGGCCCTTCACATGGAAGGAATCACTGCACCTGTTGAATGTTCGGCTTCTACTTTCAGCTGCAGCTTCGAGGACAAAGCCCTCATCACTACTTGCATGGCCCGTTTTCTCGTTTCAGACCGGGAGTCCGATTCTCTCTCCCGTGAGCTGCCCTAAGGGAACGGAAATGAGCTTCCTCCGGCCAGCGCCTGCTTGGTCCATCTAACCACCCAGCTCTGCTCCTGAGGGCCACCTACCTTTCCCTTTGAGGCCACAGCAATAAAGCTGTAAGAATCAAGCATGGGGTAAACTAGGAGCCTCCCCTGAATTGCTCAGGATGGCCAGGATGTATTAATGATACATTCAGGTCCCCGAAGCCAAGTACAAAAGCGTTCAGCTCTCACTTCTTGTGTGGGCGCCTTGGCGTCTGCATGTCTTAGACCCTGGTGGTCCCAGGGAAGACAGCCCGCGATGGAGACCAGGTGCAAGTGATTGACTGAGAGAAACTTGGAAAAGAAGGAGGAAGTGGGAACAGGACAGGTGAAAGAGGTGAACAGGGATGGCACTTCAGGTGGAGCCCGGTTTACACCTGACCCCACGGGGAGCTCTGAAGCACGAATTGCACTGCAAGCATGTCCCCTCGTGACCTGGGCACCAGCCTGTGGTTCCCAGACATCAGTCAGCTATTAACTGCAGGTCACCTGTGCTGTGTGTGGGTAGGCAGAGAACGCAATGTCTAGGAGAAAGGGATCCATCAGCACAGGACGATTCTCGACGGAATGGTGCCGCGTTGAGCAGATAGAGGCCGACGTGCGGCGGCTGGAAGGTGGGTGCTCCGGCCGGTAAAGCAGGTCCTTGCCGAGGGCCCAGAGGAGCGTTCCGCATTCCGGATGTGCACATTTGTTCCCCCGTTATATAGAAACGGGGCCTTGATTGTGATTCCCAAAGAACTGCCTGGAGGAACTGGAATTGATTCTGCGTCTGTAAATCGCCTGCAATCCTGATTGCTGAGAGCAGTCATTACATCCCAAATCATTTACTTAATGCACATCCTTTTCACCAGCTGGCAAGCTTCAGCCTGGTATGGATTGCGTGCCCCATACCCTGCACCCATAACATGGCCTGCCTTATAGTGGATTCTCCATAAAAATGTATGACATACCCCGCGACCACATGGCTGTAACATCCGAGACACTTAATATGCAAAGACACGTAAAAGTTCTTGGAAGCAGAGCCATCTCAGTTCCTGCGAAGAGAAAGTGGGCAGTGGCTGTAGCGTACTCAGCTTCTGTGCGCAGTGACGGGGCTCCATCCATCAAAGACATCCTCACCCGCAACAGACCCAGTCAGTCTCTTCGGTTAATTGTCCCGCTTCCCCACTGTGCTGGGGTCCACCATGGATAGAAACAGAGCCCACTCTGCAACACATGTGCCTCGGAGAGACAGTGAGGCAGAACATTCCTTCCCAACCTGGCCCACCACGAAACCTCAGGAAAGAGCTGGAGGGATTTGAGTCTCCCCTGGATGGTGAAAACAAGCAAGGGTAAGACACATCTGAGTTCACACACAGGACAGTCACGAAGGGACCCACGTCCCCGTCGGCAGGCGGAGCACACCTGCTTGTGGACACACTCAGGCCCCAGGTCTCCTTCCACTCTGTGGTTTAAGTCCAAGTTCCTAACTCGTCTTCTCTTCTACCCCAGCTTCCTTCGTCATCTTCCTGGTCTCTGGCCCTTCTTGTCCCTCTTGCACAAGATATAGGGGGAGCAGGCTCCAGGTCAGGGCTACAGGTGTAGAAACGTGCCCATGGTCCCATAGTCCCATCAGTGCCTGACTGCAGCCGGGTAAACCACCTTCCCTGTTCACCCATTCTAGTCTTACCTCCTACGCACACGCACAAAATCATGTCCTACTTTTGATTACAGCGGTCATGTCAGAGGTCTCCAGCAAGCAAGCACATGTTGACCACATGGGGTGTTGCTCAAAGGAGGGAAGTAGACTTAGAACGCGAGGTGGGAGGGAAAGGTAGTTCAGATGTGGAAGGGTCCGAGCAGACAGAAATCAAGACTCAGAGAATATAACCCTGGCTGGTGTGGCTCAGTGGATTGAGAGCCGGCCTGCGAACCAAGGGGTTGCCGGTTTGATTCCCAGTCAAGGCACATGCCTGGGTTGCGTGCCAGGTCCCTAGCGGGGGGCATGGGAGAGGCAACCACACATTGATATTTCTCTCCCTCTCTTTCTCCTTCCAAAAAAAAAAAAGAAAGAAAGAAAAATCTTTTAAAAAATTAACAACAACAACAACGAAAAAGACTTGGAGAATATAGCTTTTCTGGAAAGGGAGTCTAGAAGCAGGTCGTGGGGTTTGGTGCCAGTCCCTGGGATATGGCACTCCGCAGAGCCAAAGGGCTCATCTTGGCAGAACCGTTCACCAAGGCTACAGATGTGCTCAGTGGCTCAGTGGCTGGAGGAGGCTCGTGCAACATGGGAACCTGGGGTGGGGAGAGTAGCACCCCTAACTGACAGGGTTGATTTGACAGCTCAGGTCTTACACTGGGGGACTCATGGCTGGTTTTTAAGGAGCCCCTGAACTCTGGTGTCCTACAACATTCTTCCAAACCAAAGATGGGGAGTCTGAAACTGACGGTGGGGGCAAGCTCACCAGTGAGAAGCTGAAGATGTAGTGGGCGAGCCGGAGGTCATCCAGTTGAACTTCGAAGCTTTCGAAGGCAGATATCGTGTTTCTATGCTGTATCTTTTCTTATGCAAACATCGCCAGCGAGCCTGGCCACTTCCTGAACTTCATTTGGAAGTGTTTATCTAGCACCTGCTATTAACCAGGCACTGCGTTAGGTCCGGGAGACGCTCACACACAGCCTTAGTTTTTGCCAGTGATGGTTAATAGCACGCGCCACTTGATCGGCTATCAAGACCCAGCTATTAGGTTGAACATCACCCTAGGTGTCTCTGTGAGGGTGTTTTTCGATGAGGTTAACATTTAAATTGGTAGACCGAGTGAAGTGGATTACCCACCCGCGTGGGTGGGCCACACCCAATCAGTCGAAGGCCTGAATGGAACAAAAAGTCTGATTTTCTCCAAAGTACGGCCAAATCTCTCCTGCCCTGTGGCCCCCAGTCTGGGATGCCGGCTTTTTCTGCCTTCAGGTTCTCACCGAAGAGCGGCTCCCCTGGGCCTGGGGCTCGCCGATGGCAGGTCTGGGGACCTGTCAGACGTCGTACGTGTGTGAGCCGATCCCTTATAATCAGTCGATCCATCTCTCCCGCCCCTTGGCTCTGTCTCCCTGGAGAACTGTGACTCATACGCTTCCCTCAAGGAATTCGCCGTCGAACAGCAGGTGTTCGGTGGGAGAAGGCATGCGATGCAGACAAGAACTTGTTAAAGTGATAACATGTGAAAAGTCCTGCAGCGGAGCGTGGCCCGGACATGCACGGGGCTCAGAGCCTGAGGAGGCCACACGAATGCTCCACGTGAAGACTCCGTGTGGCGGCGCTTACAGAGTTCCCGCTCGAGACCCCCGCGTCTGTCCTCCAGGGACGCCCTAGTAGTGGCTCCTGCTCCCCGACCTCTCACGTCCTCAGCAGCACTACCCCTCGGCTGAGAACGTGGGCTTCCCAGCGAGGTTCCGCCACCTGAGTGACAGCTCATCTACTTATTAGCCACAGCACTTAGCCAGTCGCCGATCCCAGTGTCCTCACAAACCTCAGCTTCCTTGTTCGTAAATTGGAAGCACTAATGTCTCCCTCCCAGGAGTCTGTGAAGATCAAAGAATGTAACATTTTGAAGGCATCGAGTCCCGTGCCTGCCAGCCGACGAATGGTGCGCGGGAGCTATTTTCAGCCTCCTACCACTGCCACCACCACTGTTTCCATCATCACATTTTTCTTCCCCATCATCATCATCATGATCCGGCGATCACTGCCATCGCCTTTATCACCGCCGTCACCACCTCCTTCTTTGTCACCGAATCACCAGAGTCGCCTCTGCCTTCATTGTCTTCTGGTTTAGATTGCCCACGACTTTTTTATTTTTTAATTTTTTAAAAAATTTCAGACACCTTACGCTCCAGATGAAATTCCTTCTCAGGCAGTTTTAAATAAAGTCGGGATTGACTGACTCATCGCTCATCGTCAGCAAGCTCGACGCACAAGTTGACCCAGCAACTCAAGTAATGTCACGTGGGGCCCGTCTCTCTCTACTGCCTTGCACGGTGTTGGGGTCACCCTCTGACTCCACAAAACGGACCTCATGACTGTGTACCGTACTATCCAGAAAGAGTTCTGAGAGATCCTATGGGGCAGAGGGCAGGCTTCTCTTTCCCAGGAGCCCCAGCAAACATCTCAGATTTCATTGGCTTTGAGTGGGTCATGTACTCAGACCTGAACCAATCACAATGAAGGAAGTGTTTGGTGTAATAATTGCTGAAGCCCATGAGAACCCCTCCCTAAAGTTGGGCTGGGGGTCTGTCATACTGAAATAACATGGCTGAGAATGGTGGGTGGTGTTTCTCCCTCCCCTCAGCAATGCTAAATGCTATTTCCATGGGATGGGTGGATGGAGGAAAGAGGACAAGTCCCACAAAGGTCCAGTACACTGACCACAGTTATACCTTTGCAGGTGCGGTTCCTTCTGTCTTGGCCAACTCTCCTACCCTCGCCGCTCAGCTCAGATTGGTCCTTCAGTGCCCAAGTCCATGCCTCTCTTGACCACCCCCTCCCTGGGCCACATTAGGTGCCACCCCCCACACTCCCCCAACGAGTGCCTGCTCTTGCCCCTGCGCTGACAATAGTGTATTTGAGTCACCTGTTTACTCGCTACCCCAACCCATTGGAATATACATTTTGGGGGGTAGAAAATGTGGTTACTTTTTACAGCATTGGCTAAGAGGAAACAGAGTCGGAGAGTAGTAACTGAGTTTAAAAATAGTTGAAAAGTAAATGCAAAAATAGATGAATGAGCGACAGAGTGAGTGGGTGAATAATGAAGTGAATGAGAGGAGTGAGCTGGACTTTAATCTCAATCCACTGAAAACAAATACACGTCCTGTTTCTCATACACTAGGCAAGCCGGGGAGGTTGTAGTTCCTCCTCACTAGTCAAACTTGACCAGGGACCATGTTTTGGAAAAAGAATTGCTGAAACCAGGAAGGAAACCTATTTGACACTGTAAGAACGAATCAGGGGTATAAAAATAGCAAATAAATGCAGTTAATGACAATTTAAATATTGATCGTGAAAGACTTTCCCAGCCTGAAATAAATAACGTTGCGACTTCCAAATAAAAGGCTCTGCGTAGTCAGACAGAAGCTGGCCGTTGACCGTGGTTCCGTGCGGAGTGACTAAATCAGGGTGCATCTTCCTTCTCGGGAACCCCCACCCTTGCAGTGGACATTCAGAGACAGGCATGAGTCTGGGGGACCTTGCCAACATCAAAGGTCATAGGTCACATCGGCATAGATAAACTGGAGATGGAGCCCAGGACTGCCTCTCAAAGGAACGCCCCCCAAACTGTGAGGCAGATCGTCCATTGCTACCGTGGGGCTCGCACTGTGACGGTCATCCAGGAAGCGGAGTAAAAACCAAAATTCGCCCGGCACTAAAAATCAAATACCCGTCAGCCTTGCAACGGGTGTTGAGGGGAGTAGCCCCGGTTGCCAGCGCAATGGAAGGGAATCGAGGCACAGGGTCTTCCGATTGCTCTCGGAGCCGGACAGGGAGAGGCCTCGGCATCTCGGTGATGCCAGCGGGCCCCGCCCGGCCAGCCCGGCGGAGGGCGCAGCTTCACCCGGCTTGCAGACGGGAAAGCTGACGTCAGAACAGCAGCGACCTGGGGTCAAAGCTCCCAATAGCTGTCCACCGAACGGTTTGAACTCAGATCGCTCCTTCTACGCTCTTCAGTGCAACTTGCTCAGCCTCCTCCGATGTCCAAAGTGAGCAGAGTGAAAGAAAAAAAATAACTTCTTCGAGGGAACAATTGTGCACAGAAAGCAAGGCATGTCGTTTCTGGCTTGGCTATGTGTATGCACACGTGTAAGGATTTCCACGTGCACAAATGTGCATATATATATATATATATATATATACACACTCGTATGTGTGCTAAAAAAATAAAACAAACTTACAAACCAAAAAACACCCCCCAGAAGTCAAAAAAGAGAATGATTTTCCAGCAAGTTCCTGCAGAGCCCGTCTCTTTATTCCTGAGAGGTTCAATTAACGGATGCAAGTCATAAACCAGTGCATTTTCTTCCTGCGATGATGCATTGTTTTTAATCTCACTGCCTTGTATTCTATCACATTCCTATAATTCTTCCGACAGGAAAAGGCTTGTTTCATAAAAATATAGTCCCCAGCATTTGAAATATAAGTTCGCATGCAGGCAACATATATATCACCGAGCCAGCAAACTAAGTCGCTTACTTAATCCACTAAACTTCAGGTGCTCCCTATATTATGTGAAATGGCTTGAAACAGGCAGGAGCTGCCAGGACCCATCACTGCTGCTTTGCTCAAGAGAGACAAGGAGAGGGGAGGAGGGGGTGGCAATTCCCTCGGCGGATGCCACAATAACATGTCTTTCATTATCACCCGGTGTCAGGACACTGGGTAATGTTCATTGTGCATGCACAATAAATTACTATTTACCTGGCACTGCCTCTGATAAGCCCGCCTCCTCTCCCTCCTTCTGTCCACGCAGCACGGAGCAGCAGGCCCCCTCTGCCTGTATATAATTCTCATGAAGGTGACGATACCTTTTCTGAATAAGAAAGTCCGCACTTCCAAAGCCGGCGCTCTCTGGGGCCTTTGAGGGACATTGTTTTTTATTGGTTCCCTTTTATTCCTCCCGCCCCGCTGCGTTTTAATGCTATAGTGACTTCTGTGTGTACACGCATATGGAAATGTCGGCGGCTGCAGATATATGCAATATTAAAGAGCGCTTATGAATTTTTGACATCTAATTAGTCGCTACCCAGTTAACATGTCAGGACTCAGAGGGATTAGGGAGGCAGCCCTTTCTGAATAAGTTACAGCGAGGCCCCTGTCCTTTTCATGTATTATTCTTTAATGTAGGTGGTGATTAGTTGGCTGTGATTAATTGATGAAGCTCATTGGTCTGGCAAGTGGTACCGAATCCACCGTTCCCCACTTTTATTTCTCGCCGTAGGGCTCGGCCACTTAAGCGGAAGGACTCGCTCCTTTCCGGGCAGTCTCGCCTCTCCCTGTGGCCTTGGGGGTCGGGACTGGCCCCAGGGCCTGGTCTTGACCTCGCGCAGCTGTCTGACAACAGAGGTCAGAGGGGACCTTTGCATCCTGCCGTCTTCTTGTGGAAGGCCGGCATCCTGCGGCCGGGAGCAGGAGCACCTGAAACCATCATCCCTTAGAAAAGCTTCCGGTCGCTCCCCCTTCTCCGATCCGGTACCTTCAACACCTGTAGCACCCTCGTGGTTCAGTTTACTCCTAGGTTCAGCTGCCTGCCAAGACGCCAGGTGCCATGCGGGGCTCTCAGAAGCAGCCCCTGCCGTAGTCTCCAGCTGTGGGGCTCCCTGGAAACCGCAAGTGCCCCGATGCACAGTCCGATAGCGCCGGCTCTGCCCCTGGGGTAAGTGACACGGCTCTGAAAGTGGCAGCAAAGCAGGCGGAAGCTGGGAGACAGGGTCTGCTGGCTGTCTAGAAGGGCGCTTGTCCCCTGGTGTCAGCAGCCACTGTCACCTGGCTCAGGGGGAGAGGTGGACTGGGAGGCAGGCACCGGTCCCCGTCGCAGACACTCTGAACCGCAGTGCTCCCGAAGCCCCGATCCAGCTCCCCGGCCCTGCTCATGGGCCAGGGGCCTTTCTGGTCTTCCTTGGGCTTGTGAGTTGAATCTGGTGGCCTTAGATTTGAAGGGGGTCACAGCTTTTAACTTTTAAGGTAAAGCAAGCAGGGAAATGATTTGCGACCCACTGCTCTGCATTTACACAGAGGGCTATGGAGGGTGGCGTTTCTGTGTGTGTGTGTGTGTTTTGTTTTTGTTTTGCTTCAATTCATGACTGTCCCTCAACACACCCTGTACGTAAGTAACACATATACACAGGGACACACACGCCCTTGCACAAACACACATGTGCACACAGGAGCACATTTCATGTATATGTGCCACGTGGACACGCAGGTACACACACACGACACAGTGTACACACGAGCGCACACATCCACACAGGCAGACGCCCTCCACACAAAGGCTCTGCCACCAGACTTTCCTAACCCCGGCCTCCCGGTTTCATGGGCAAATCATTGCTTTCAGCAAAGTCGATTCACCCCATTATAGCCCCCCGCCATCCAAATGCGTAAGGAGGACAGGAACAGAGCTGCCGCCGACTTGCCTTTTTCAATGCACCCACTCTGGACAAAAACATCCTAAAAATGTGTAATTATAAATAAGCCTTCACCTACGTCAGCTGGCAGGGTTTTTAATTACGGCACTTGATGTCAATCAAGGCCAGCGCTGGGCACCCGGGTGAGAAGCAATTTCAGGGACATTTCGTGGACATAAGCTGTTGTCCTCATTCTATTATCTATATTTCAAAGGCGGGGGTGGGGAGGCGATGGGGCCCCAGCCAGGAGGACAGAGGGAAAGAGAGGCTCACAGAGAGAAGATGGTGGGGAAGGCAGTTTACCCCAAAGGCCGTGTCCTGCCTGGGAGATCTGGGACTCCGCCCCACAGACGGGGAACCTGCTTTTGTCCCGAACCCCGCCCCTGCGCGTGCAGGGAGTGGGGTGCACAGTTGTCTAGGAAGGGGGTGGAGGTGGATGGTACTCACATGGGGACGAGGCAGGGTGCGGGTGTGGAGAGCAAGAACGGGGGGCACTAAAAGAAAAAAATCAATTGATATATTTTCACTTTCTCCTCTGCGGTGGATTTTATCCGAAGGAACACTGAACTTTGTAGTGTTAGCAGCAGCTGAAATTTAGAATTATTGTTTCCTTCTAACAGAAGACTCATTTTCCACGGCCGCATTTGCAGCATAATAAGCTTTTTGTTATTTTTTCAATTAGAGTCAATTGACCTAACAAAATGCTTGGCAATTAAGTGATTTTTGTAATGGTCCGGGGGTAATTTAGTCGAGCTTGTCAGCTGTGTTTCATGAAGCCGAGATGTCTTTTTTTTTTTCACTGCCTCTCTCTCTCCCTCTCTCTCTCTCCCCCACCCCTCTCTCTCGAGCATAATGGCTCATAATTTCGAAATCTTTTCCTTCTGTTTCCCTCACAATAATTCGCAATTACAGGAAGTTGTTGGAGGTGATTTTTTTTTCTACCTTGCCTTTTGAGTCAGTAATTTTAAATAAAATGTACATACTTATAAAAAGGCAGCTATTACTGAAATTACTTTTTGTGTAAACTCAATTATTTTATGAATAGTGACATCAGCTTATACTGGGTCCTGCTCCTGAAGGCTGAAGCCTTATTATCTTCGGGGTAAAAGGGCTGTAACATTCAGAACCCTCTTTCCAAATCAAACCGGCTCTCAGTGAGGTAAACACCACTTCAGGTGAACAGGAGGAGGCACCTGGGTTACCTGGTCCCGGAAAGCGGCCAGCCTGCTGGCCCTCTCTGTCCCCTCAGCCAGGACTGGACCGGAGCGACTCTCCCTCCAATTTATGAGGGAATTCCTCATTTGCCTAATTGATTCATTCTCTTAAGACGACATCTGGAGTTGCATTTCCTTTTTAAAGGGCTGCAGTTAGATCTGATGACTGGATCAGATGTTTCTACATTGTATTGCTGTCTGTTTATACCTATCTTGAAAAAACTCGGCTGGTGTCTGCATGCAGGCATACGGACTAGAAAAGAGCCAGAGGGCCGTGCGTCCTTGTTCTTGCAGACGGATGGGACAAAGGGAGGCCGTGCCGGTCCCTGCGGGGACGCACGCGTGTTGTCAAGCTTCATCTCTGACCTTTAGGGGGCTTTTGCTGCTTCTGCACTACTGTACGTGTCTCAGGATCGCCTCTGGTTTCCACACCTGAGTGAGAGTCGCCTGTTGAGTTCAGTTACCCCACTGTCAAAACAACTTCAAAGCCTCCCACCTCTCGCCTTGCCAGGAGAGTCCCCAGTAGGGGGCAGTAGAAGAGCAAGCCAGCCAACACCCCATTGTGGGAAGCCCTTCAACAGGGGCAAGACCACCCCAGTCCTGGGAAACTCCATCCCCTGGGGGAGCACATGTGGACACAGAGCTAGCAAGTTCCATTTGTTCGGATAGCTGGTTTCATCATGGTCTCCCAGCTCTGTCTGCCTGGATGAGGGTCTAAATCAGACGTTCCCCCTTCTCTTTCTAGGGTTTCTATCTTTCCAGAGGTTCATGGAAAGCCGTGGCTGTCATCTGCTGGGTACTCAGAGCCCGGGGATGTTTCTTAGCCAAGGTCACTTAGGTAGCACCACTGTCAGGCGATGGAGGCCATTGCGAGGCCTTAAGGGGACAAAGGTCCACACCTCTCAACTCCTGTTGATTGAGTGGACACATGAACTGGGCCATCATTTCTTTTTCCTGCGTCACAATTTCCCCAATTCTAAACTGAGGTGGCTGAAATAGATAACAATTTGCAAACCCATCACGCGTTCGCTTGTTCCTCACTAAAGGTGGCTTTGTAGGTAGGAGACATTTTATGTGTTAGCAGGGCCATCGTATTCTTGGATTTAATTTGACCGTTTTTAAAAATATAGGATCTCAGTTTAAATTCAGGCGCCTTTCTTTACATTGCTATTGTTATTATTAGGTTGCGTCATCTGTCCTCAACCAAGGTTTAAAGAGGTTTTGGAGACTTAAGCTTCTTTATTGCCTTTTAACAAAATGCATGTTTTTCCATAGTGACGTGGTACTTGTATTTTGAGATATTTGGAAATCTCTCCCCATTTCCCCAGTGGCGGTGGCCGGCCCTGGGCTTGGTTCACGGTCGGGTCCAAGTCCCTGTGGCCTGACCCGGTCCGAGGCCGGGCCCGCGTCTCAGGGCTTTGATAAATCCACAGCGCCTTTCACTCTCCTGGCTATAAACGCAGAAGCTGCAGCTTTGAATAAGCATCTTGCAGAAGAAAGACGCCAGAGCAGAAAGTACTAAACTTTCATCCAGCACCAGAGGAGAGATGTAGTTATTAAATTTCAGCTGCTTATCAAACTGATATGAAAGTCATTTTGCATGATTGCTTCACATCCTCAAATCTTCTGCTTTTATTTGCCATGAATCTCTGTGCTTTCTTATTAGAAAAATACTCAGAGGATGAAAAAGCTGATAATATTATTCAGTTTTGACAATTAGGTGGGAAAAAAAACCTTCCAAGAAGTGCCTTTTTATTGCAGCTGGTAATAATATTGGGGGTCCTTTTGGTAACGGTCTGTACCGATGCTGCCCAAGCTGACACTGGTTTTATCTTTTAATTGCTGTGAGCTGGGCACACTGGGCTGGGCAGCGGGGGCTATTTCCAGTCTCCTCATTGGTACGCGTAGCTGGTGTACGTGACGTACAGAAATACGCGTATCCGCTTGCGTTTGCTCGCTCTTGTCTTGAGGGCATGTCCGTCCTGCTGCTGGGCCCCAGGCAGGGGCCCAGTCGGGCGCCTCCGTCAGACGCTGGCGGGCACTGGCAGTGTGCTAAGGCCCCGGCCTGGCACCCCAGGCCGCCGTCCACCCACATTCAATTTCATGTCTTCTCTATTAAATCACTGTCATTTCCTTTTAAATGAACACAGAAGCGCAATTATAAATTATGTACATATTTACGCATGTGTAGATATATGATTTATTTTCATCACTTCGCTGTCTTCCCATGGTCCATAGAAATACCAAAATGACTTGGGTCTACTAGCTAGTTTTATATGCCTTATTTTATTTCAGGCCACATGGTAGCTTTAGGAGACAGAGACTCAATTTCTCCTTGAGAGCTCAAGGAGCTGAAACTCAGAGAGGTGAAGTGACTTGCTCGGGGTCCCACAGCTGGGGCATGACAGGGTCTGTGCGACCCTAATGAGGGTGCTACTTCGGCCTTAGCCTACTGCCAGAAGCTCCTTCATGGTCATTCTCCCCAGAGTCTCCCTTACCCTTTGTTTCCAAGGGTTTAGAGACTTGGGCACGACCAACGTGGTCTGGCAAAAGTGTCAGGCCTCCAGGAGCAGGGATGCAGAAGTGGGCACCCCACTTATCAAGGTCCCGAACCCCGCCTTCCTTCGGACTCTCTGGCCTACCTCTGCTACTATTGTGTAGGAGGAAGGCACGTTGTTACCCCATCCACAGGACTGAGGGTGACGAAAGGGGGGTACAGTGACTAAAATGCAATCCTGGGGAGCCAAAGAGCCCTCAGCAGAAGAGGGGAGTGGTGGTCACCTCCACCAGAAATAGCACTTACAGAAAGTCAGGAGAGATTCTAATTCATGCAACAAGATTCAGTGAGCACCTGCTATGAACCAAACATGGTCCCTGGTGCTTAGAACAATCCAGCAAAGGCAGGCAAAGCTGCAGTGGGACTGATATTCCAGCCCGGGGGTCGGGCTTCCAGAGAGAGACAGGACAGTGTGTTAGAAGGCAATGGGTGCTAGGGACAGAAAGCGAGCAGAGGAAAGGAAGTGGCAGTGGGGGCGGGTTCGTGCGAAATAGGCCGCTCAGGGGTGTAGGAGCCGCCTCAGGAAAGTTTTCTCCCTCTGGGTCTTATATGTCACCATCGTAAAAGAGAAAATGGAACCAAAGGGAAGGCTTCCGAACTTGACCAAGGAGGTTTATTTTGTTTTGTTTTGTTTTGTTTTGTTTTGTTTCTTTATAGAATCCCAGGCTCACCTTAGACTCAGGCTAGCGAACTGTTAGGGACCTGGGGCCAGGGAATCTGCCGTGTAAAAAAAATACAATGCCCAGGTGGGCAACCAAGATAAGAAGCCCTGGACTAAAAGGCCAGGTGCACACGCACTGGGAGCTGGGGCAGGCGGTGTCCTCTTTCCTTAGAACCTCTATGGCCTTGGAGTTGTTCCTGGACACTGGGGTATTGTTCACTCCTGGGTAGTTAATGGGGGGCACCCGATCCAGCCGCTGGTGATATTCCGGGCCCTGGTCTTGACACATCTTGGGAACCCAGTATTATCTTGCTATTCCTTGTAGTTCTAACATCAAATTATATTTCTCTGGAATAATTACACAAAACAAAGACATTGGAAGAGGAGCCGCTAGACCCATAAAGGCTGAGAAAAGAGGAGAATGAAGAACTGGTGGAGTGGCGACCCTGCCACGATTTCGGCAGAGCCATATTTCTCAACAGGGTTTAGCGACATGCGCGTACCGTGAGCTGAGAGGAGGCAGGAAGGGCGGGCTTCAGCAGTTCCCCAGTGAGCACACCCTGTGCTGGAAGGGATCCGGCTTCCTCCCATTTTGGGTGATGGAGGAGGACGGTCCTGCGTCCCGCAGGCTCGGAGCAAGTGAGCTCCTCCCGCTCAAAACCCTGACCTTCTGTCTCTGTCGTCAAATTGTCTGTGTACCAAGCAGGAAGCTTAGTTCCACTCGTGACCTCTGCTCTTAGAAAGCTGAAATTGTATTTAAAGAAATAAAAATGAAGCAGAAAGAGCAGTGGCAGAGATCAGACCCCACATAAATAGTTGTCTACGAAGGAGCGCGATTATCCCTTCCCCCTCAGTCTCCCGAGGACCCCTTGCCCCCTGCCACCATCACTGTTCAGTCTCCTGCCCTGTTCTGTGCTGGAATAGGACGTATTCCCACCTGAGCTAGCATCGACTTCATTGTCGGTTTCTTCTGCACACTGTCTCTTTTCTGCCACTAGAATGAACGCTCATGAAAGCCAGGGCTTTGAGTTGCCTTCATTGCTTTATGCCCTGACCTACCACATAGCAGGTGCTCAATTAATATATTTTTGGAATAAATGAATTGCAACTCACTCCCGGTGTCATACTGGTTGAATGCTCTCAGTCATTCTTTGCTTTTCTCTCCCTTGAATTTCCCTAGCCCACAAAGTGGAAGTCATTTTGCTATACTTAGCTGGTGGAAAATGGCAATTCATAAAAGGCAGAAACACAAGTAAAAGGAGAAAGAGGAGACTCGTAGAAAATTGAGCATGAAGTTGTTCAGTTTAGCATTATCCTCTTTACACGTTATAGTTGAATCCTGTACTTGCCATAGGTCTTAGAGCTTGATTTTTAATTTGGGGTACACTTTTATGGAATCCATCATGTTCAGTGAAGAACAGGATTTTAATGGCCGAAGGCAATTGGCAGATTAGTTTGCAAAATTGCCAATTTCAAAAACATCACAGGGAAACACACAAGGTTGAAATACATTTATAACGAGTCAAATATAAATTGTATTTTTAAAAACATCCTTTGATTACTTTCAGGTACCTAATTATCTCCTCAGTTTAACAACTATTTCTGCTTAAATGACAACATTTTAAACATTTGACTTTAATAAGCCTCCCCCTGAAAACTTGTTATGGTATTCATTTGATAATTTTTAACGGAATATTCATTTGGTAAAGAAAACCCCATGCCTGTCTAAAAAAGTCAATCGCTTTCAAGAACAAGGGCCACGATACTATTGTACTATGTGACTACCCAGATAACTACTGAGCATCCCTCTCTCCCTCTGTTTTGCTGACCTCAGAAGATGTCTCTCTGAGGCAGGAGACTGGAGACTGGACTGCCACCCCGCAGGCAAGAGCCCAGACAGAATCCCCCAGCTCATGTGGACCTAGCTGCGGAGTGACCCTCACCGCAGTTCACTCTCTAAAAGCAACTTGAAAAGCTCAGAATGATACCATTCCACAGACGTTCTTGACAAGGATGGTGAAGATGTTTGTAACAGGCAGAGATGCTTCCCTCTCATTGAATAATTGTTTACTCAGCAGCAGCAGCAGCCAAAGGTGAAGGAGAAGTGATGGCCGAGCATGGTGGATGTCTCCGTTCTGAAGGAGCGGGAACGGAACGTGGGCCTGGGAGCCGAAGGCCAGGGTTCTGATCCTCACCTGCCAATGACTCTTCCGCTTGAGCCCACCCCTCTACAGCTGTATGCTGAGAACTGGGGACTAGCATTAGAGTTCCAGGAGTTTACTAACGGGAACGCATGACCGCGACCATCTTTTGGGCTTGCTGGAAATTCAAGCCAGCAAGCATTTATCTAACAAATGTTCTGTGCCAGGCCAGCATGACAGTCCTTCTGGGGAGTGGAATAAAAGTATATAGATGCATGTATGCACGTGTGCACACTCACACACACACACGCGACTGCCCACAGGAGGATTACAGGCTCTGAGACACTCGCAAATGGAGGCAGATGATTATTATAGAGAAGAAAAGCATGCAGACTCTCTGCATTCAGACCTCGACTCCAGCCCTTCGGCGTCTCTGTGATTGTGGGTGAGTTGCTCAATCCTTGCCCGCCGTGGCCTCATGTTAGAGTGGCCACACCGGCAGAAGCATCCTGGGGCCATTACAGAGATGACACAGTCTACGTTCGTCGACCTCAAAATAGGTCCAGGCGCATAGTAGGTGCTTGGCAATGGGAGGCTGTGATGACAGTGACGGCAACGGTGACGATGGGAAGAGAAGGCGCCTGTGGTATCACTCTATAAATAAGCATCACAGGACAATAGGAAACTTCAGCTCACAAGCTGTAAGTCAGGGACCCGAGGCAATGAGTCACCACTTTGCTTCATGCCTGTCAGCTCATTTTTGAGAATCCACAGAAATAGACATGTTCTATCGGACCGACTTGGATTGCCATCTGGCCCACACGTTTTCCTGGCACGGCCCGAAGGCCGGCACTGCGATTCTCCCCTCCAAGCAAAACCCTGCGTTTAACAGAGCAAAATCTGGTGCTGAAATGCTTCAAGCTCAGCATCAGTTCATTACCGTGATTAGCAATTTCAGCAGTAGTTATAAGACAATTAATATGAATGATAATTGAATCCCAGTTTTAGTAGGTAGTCCAACTACCAGTGATAGTAATAGAAAGTGTGAGAATACTGTGCCGTTAAACAGCTACAATAGCAGGGAGTGCGTGTGCTTTTTATAATAAATAGCCCTCGCATTCATCAGCTCATTGTACCTGCTTTGGGGTTTATTGTGATCCTTACTTTCTCTTCGGGGAAACTGAGGCTTAGAACAACTGAGTCTTACTCCAGGCAATGAACTGACATGCAGGAAATCTGGAATCAGAAACCGTCTTCTGGCTACTTGTGTAGAAAGCCCTGGAGGCTGAGGGGAGAGAAATTTACCCAGTCAAGCCTTGCTCGCCTCAAACCCTTTTGGGTCCTAGGATGCAAAGAAGGAAACGGAGGCCCAGAGAAGTAAATAGTTTCCCTCCGGCAAACAGAGCTCGGATGCAGGGGCCAAATGGGTTCCCATTTCAGTTATTTTGTGTGGTCCTGTGCTTGAACCCTAAAAGTGAGAGTTTCAAAATTTCCTGTGAGCTGAAAACCAGATCATCAAACCTGTAAAAGGTGCATATTGACTTACCAGTTTAGCTCTTAAAACATGGTCTAGTGGTGCATGTCCCCAAATGTGGCCCATTTAACTCTAACCCGGTAGCACAGTATTAGCTATTATGGAAAAATAGGATTCTTTTGTCAATTACATTGGAAATATTCTGGGTTACAACATGAGTTAAACGTTTTCGGGGTTTTTTTTTATTGCTGACTTTTTTGCTTTTTACCTGAAATACGCAAATAATAGACTGTGATCCCATCTACCCTTGACTGTGAAATCCTTTGCTCTCAGAACCTCCCTGGGGACTCATGTCTGAAAGATCACAGTTTGAGAAGGGTGGGTGCAGTGGTGTTTTTCACAGGGTGCTAGTGTGTTTGCCTTGGAGCAAGTGTTCCTGGCACGTGACAGTCGGCTGGACTGACTGCCGCATCTCCGGCCAACTGATGGGGGGTGGGGGTCCCTCGAAATGAGAGGAGGGAAATCCATGGCAATCTTGTTTCTTCTAGCTGCAGTGGCTTTTGAAGCGACTGCATCCACAAAGCATCTGATGGCACCACTTCTCTGTCTCGGCCCCAGAAGCTCTCCAAGTGACACTCATCTTCAGCCACTGTGTAATAAGGGTATACATGGTGCCTCTTTTCACACGATTTCTTGCTATTTTAGGCCCCTGCTTCTGGATCTGGGCTTCCTGTGGTGAGACACCTGAGAGGAACGCTTGCGCAGAAGGGCGGGTATTTATAGGTTTGGGGGCTATGCAGTTAGGCCGTTGTGTTGGAACAGGTAAGTTCTAAAAATAATCATCATCTCTGACTGTGACGGTCTAAAATTGAGGGTGGAAGCAATCACTTCTTCTAGGTGTCCTGGAGAATGTAGCTACTGGAAAAAGCAACGAGGGACTTGGCTCAGACGAGACATTTCTTTAATAGGAAAAAAAAATTAGGAATACCTGGGAAGGAATGAGAAACTTCAAGAAGATTTGGTCCAAAGCTTGGTGACATTTGATACTCTCAAAGGCATATTGGTTTTACTATATACTCTTAACATTAATAGGATGTGAGATTGAGTTCTTACTGGTTTAAAACTTGGCTCCAACTATGTTTATCCTGGAAATCTCATTGTTCGTCCTTTTTTTTGTTTGTTGTTTGTTTTTGTTTTTATAGGGAAAAATGATGACTTTGAAAATTGCATGAGAATAAACAGATGCAGGATGGTTTGGGGTGTGGCCATTCTGACTTAAATTCAAAGACTTTTGATTTGTTTTACGTTTCCAACTCAGAATCGAAGCTCCTTGTTTACTCTGTTTTGGAAAATGAATAAATAAAAAAATTAAGAACAGCCAAAGTGCTGAGATTGACAAACTGTCCAGGGACCTATAACTTTCTTTTCAAAGAATTATACACACATATTTTTTTACTTTGTACTCAACACCGCATTTTCAAAGGCTCTGCCTCTCCTGGTCTCCTCTTTGAATATGTAAAATTCTGCATGCATTTAATCAGTCCTTCTGTTGTCCACTTGCACCTTCAAATTATGGGACAAGTGGCCAATTGGGCCTGCAATTGGCTAATTGCACTGACAATTAGCCAGTTGTGGGTATAATTAGACGCCTGTAGAATTCATCATATGCACAGAGTGGGTAGCCACTCTTTGAACATGTAGAACTAAATGGGGTCTGGATGAACATCTTTCTGTCCCCAGCCACAAAAGGGACAGAGGCGAGGACCCTGGAGGAATCACTCTTGAGGGAATCATTAAGAGGAACCTGGTGCTTGGTTATAAAGACCACGTGATCAAACCCAGAGCACGCGCATGGTCTCCCCTCTCTCTCCACAAGGAGCTCAGCATGGACAAGGCAGAGAAGACCTGAGCATGAAAACAAATTCTTCCATCTGAAGGCCTTCTGCACAGAGCTGTCATGGTTACTGATAGCCTCCGATCTTATTTTTTTAACGAAATCTTTAAATTTATGGTATCGTTGTTGAGTTTTATCAGGCAGACTCCACAGGTTCATTCGCTTAACCTCCTATAGCCTAGGCTCCTCTTCTATAAGGACAGACTGATTGGGATATGACACTCTAGGTCAAGAACAGTCAGTAGATGCTCACCGATCACAGGACAAAATCCAGTTACTCTGCCTGCTTCCAGCCCTCTTCATTGGACCCTGCACTTTCGTTCTCCTGAAGCTTCACCTTCTGGAAGAACCTTTCAGAAGCCCACTGATGCAGCAGGCAGGTCTGAGAACCGGTCTTCCGCACTGGTACCCGTCCCCTCTGTTTGAAACCACCGTCATCGATTTGCAACAAAGCTCACGTGAAATGAACCGGGGACATATCCAAAGTTAGAGATGTTAAAAAACAGAGGATGGCGAATACTGAAATGCTGCCTGAACACAGAGAAATGTATTTTTTTAAATATATAGATTTTTGCCTGTAAATTTTGGCTGGGTTTTATGCACACGCACCCTTTTAATGTTATAAATGGCATGCACAATGTATGTTTTTCTAGGAGGGAAGGCAAGGAGGGAGGGAAGGACAGAGGGAGGGAGAGAGGGAGGGAGGGAGAGGGAGGGGGAGAAGAAAAAGGACAAAGGGAGAGTTGGAAGTACTTACTCTTATGTCAGGTAATTTTACAGGTGTTATTTCATTTTCTCCTCAAAATAATAACATCAAATATGAACAATTGCCCCATTTGGAGGTGTGATTTCTGAGCCTCAGAGAAATTACGTAGTTTCCCCAAGGCCATGCAACGGTAAGCAATAAAGTTCAGGGTTCAAATTCTCACACTTATATCTCAAAATCTACTTTGAAGCAAACTCTATAAACATTAACTGTTACAGACATAGGCTCGTGAGGAAATGTTGTGATAAGCATATTTCATGTCCAAATGCTTATAAATAACCTATCCAAGGATAGACATCAACACACACACACATGAAACCTTCTATTTGTGAGTTGCTTCATAAATGTTAATTTGTATTAAGAAAGCATACAAGTAATGTTGATGCTGAAAGAAACAAGAATTTGTCTTTCCTTCCAAGTGAATTAAGCATAAGCTCTGGATTGGCAGGTGAATATCTGAATTCCTGAAAGAAGTCAAAGCAAGTCAAGGCAAGAATGCGATCCCCAGTCTTCGTGTCATTGGAGAGCCAGGACTCAACAGCAGGACAATGAGAGGGGCTCATTCATGGAACATGCCATTCCTGGGGGTGCTCTGTCCAAGCAGAAGTGTGCACTTGTTGATTGGGAATGGAATGGACATTTCACCTTAAGCAAATTTACCCTTCACCCTTGACTCCCACTTCAGATGTTACTTCTCTGTGACACCTGTCTTGTCCTTAACTCTCCCTAGCACAGCCAAGAACCTGAAAAGGCTTCTCAAGAGCCAAGATCTAGGATGACATGGGAGGTCTTGGTCCTGCACTGTAGACTCAGTTCTGAATCAATAAATAGGGTGAGAACCACTTGGTTTTAACTCTACTTACAGGGATGGATGGCAGGGGTGACTTTTAAGTATTATTACCCAGAGGATGGCTTGTTGACAGACCAACCAGAAAGAGAAAGGCAAAGGAATGGTTTTTAAAAATTAGAAAATGTAAGAAAAAAGAATCATGGCATTCTGGGGGCATTTGGCCTAAGGGCACCTTGTCCTACAGACCCTAAGCCACAATGGCTCATCTAAGCAGTAACTGTTATACGTAAAGTGAAGGCTGAAGAACAATGAAGTAGTTCTGAATATACACTGCAGAGTTTTCCCACCATGTTTAAAATTAATAAGTAAAAATAAGACAGCAATAGGAACACATTTGCCTTCAGAGGAAGAAAAAGAAGGAAGTCACCATTTTTTTCTGAAGTCCCACCATATGCCTGAGATGTTTCATATGTCATTTCATATGAACATACAACATATGTTTCATATGTCATTTCCTCTAATCACTATAAAAAACCATTTTTGGGTCTGTTTTATCTTGGTTTTATCGATGAGGTTTAAGGGTAACTCTCTGGCTTAAAGTCATTCTTGAGTTTCAAAGTCAGGGATATTCTTTTCCAAAGCCCACGTCATGTTGTGTCTGGACATCCTGGCATGAGTCGCTTACTTTCCTGCTGAAACAAGGGAAGTTGAGGTCCTAGTATGCTAGGCAATGACTCGAAGGACAGGGATTTGTTAGTGTTGTATACATAGTCACCTGAGAAAACCAACCTTCTGCCCAGGGCCCTGCCCTCGCTGCCTAGCCAGCTGCCAGCCCTCTTCCCGAGGCAAGTAAAGCAAAGGAAGCAGAGTCTCACCCTTGGACCGCACGCTTGGAACACCTGTGTGAGTGCCCTGTAGCCGGCAGACCCAAAGCATTAACTAAATGTTGCTTTTTTGTATTTGTAGGTAGTAACAGCTAAGTGTTACCAATGCCATGCCATTCCTTGAATGGCGTTCAGCACTGAGCAGTTCAGTTATTCATTTAGTCACTGTCACATTCATCACAGTTTTCCAGTGGCTCCAAGAGAGACCGTGCCTCTTGAAGCCACTAACATAAAGATGGTGAGCTGGCCTCCCCTTGTACACTTTGCTAAGCTATGAGTCCGGGGAAAGAGGGGCTGAGGCCTTTGGACATATAATTCATATTTGTCTAATTCACAGATTAGACCAGCAAAGACTTACTGTGTTCCTACCACCTACCGTGAGTACCGGGTCCTGCCTTGGGCTCTCTTACTTAAATGTTCTCATTAATTCGTCACTAAAACCCAGCAAGGCAGGTATCTTTATTCCCATTTTGCGCGTGAGGAAACTAAATGCCAGAGAGTAGAAGCTGCTTCACCACAGCCACCCACCCAGCCGAGATCGGGACAGGACCTAGTCCAAACACTGATCGGGCCACGCAATTCACGGGACATGGTTACAGCACTGATGGCAGTGACCATGGAACCGGTGCCTCCCGGGCATTTTACATCCGTGGTTTGCTTGAATCCTCCAAATAATCTAGCAAGTTCCACCACCCCATTATCAGATTAAAAAGAAAAATAGACTCAGGAAGTAAGGGAGGCATGAAAGATCACAAGGACAATGTGCAGAAACAGAGTTTTTTGGGGGTCTAACTTGTACGTAATTGCCAAAGTCCCCGTCCTGAGTATTATTGGCATTAGTGGAATTATGCCTGAGTTCTTCAACAGCTTTTGTGAGTATCAGTCAATGAGCAAAGAGAGTTCCCTCTTTGGGAAAAGGGCTTGATCTCTAGTTTGCTGTGTTTTTGTGGTGTTTAAAGTGAAATAGCTTATAACGCATGCTTAGCATAGAGGGTATGAATATGTGCCTACGTGAGTGGGTGAACGGTGGCTCCCAAACCACTAGCTTCATGGGCTGAGGGTGGTGAAGAGTCACTAAGGGCCAAAGGGAACCAAGAGCCACCCTAGTGACCCTTCCCCTGGACTTTATTCTAAAGCCGATCACGGCAGTATTTCCCAAATCTTTAGAACAATCGCACTCTACCGAAATTGTACATTGGAAGTTTATCCTAGAGAAATGATCAGACATACGCTGCGTAGTACATTAGGGTAGGCATTGGTGGATTATGAGGACAAATAATTCCTACAGGCGGTGGTTGATTACGTGAATGACAGTATTCATTCAGCTGCATGCCATGAAGTCTTGAAGGGTGACACACAGATGTACAGACACACACATACACACACAGGTGCACACACACATTTAGACAACGACCTTTGCTTCAGGACGGGTGAAGAGGGGCATCATGGATGTGTCTTGCTAGTGTGTCTATGTGTGACAAGGAGGGTGTTTTTTTATTAAGCTTCTCTCTGTTTGCCAAGTTGGCCCCATTGAGTGTGACTTCTTTAGTTACTGGAAAATAAAAAGTCACGCCCCAGTGCCCTGCGGCACAGTCCAGTCCTGCCCTTAACCGTAGCTTTGTTACAATTCAGACAGACATCCTGCAGCCCCTGTTCTGCCTTCAGGGCCCCGGGGAGCTGCACAACCTCCTTGGTAGTGGGGGATGTCTGGGCCGTGCTGCTTGCTGTCAATGACACCACACTGCCTGCCTGTCTCCATGACTGATCCGAAGGGCCCTTGTCCTGAACATTTGCAAGTGGATGGATGGAAGGACCCTGCCATTTCTACTCATTCTGTTAAAATGGCCCAGCCACGGTGTTTGTGCCAAGGCGGGCTTTGTCCAGGGACACTTCCAGGAGGTAACGGTGCCTTTGGTGTATTTAAACACTCAGCCTTTTGGTTGTCTGTTACTTCCTTCCAGAACAGAGTTAATTTACTAGGTGTTGGGCAGGTACCTTCGACCATTTCAAGGATCAAGGCCTCCTTATGACATGAACAACAAAAGACAGTCTGCAATTTGATTCTAGTGTTTCTTATATTAATTATAACACGCTTATGAATGAAAGACTTTGACACATCAGTCAACCACCTTTTATAATGATCTGTTGTATTTATTACCAATAGAGTGTAGATATGTATATCTGCATATATAAACAGGTAATGTACTTTTACGAAAAATCGAAGTTATAGAAATAACAGAAAACAACCATTGAGCACTTACTGTATGCACCCGGCACTGTGCCGTGCTTTAGAGAGGCTTTTGTCAATGCTCTCAGCAAACTTGTGTACCAAGCACAGCCCTCCCTCCAACACCCAGGACACTGGTTTGAGAGGTTATCAACCTGGCGTGGCCATGCCATGGACTTAACCTTGGCGGGTGAGCGTGTAGCCTACGTGGCTAAGGATCGCTGCATTTAGTTCCCCCAAGCCTGTGAGGGCTACAGAGAGCCCAGGGCCCTTAAACTATCTGACATTGAGAAGTCCTATAAATAGGGCCAATCCTGGTATTTCCAGGGCAAAACTCTGGTGTAGGCTCTGGGAGCAGCCACTCGCTGAAAACTGAAACGTGGCCCCAGCCCTCCGATGGCTCTGCAGGTATTCACACGAAGCCAGGGTGGTGCAAACACCCGTCTGTCCATCTCCCAGCAGCGCCTCACAGCGGGGGAGAGCCCAGGGCCCTTGGAGCTGCATCATGGCGCACGGGCTTCCGCCGCCAGCGCTGTCCACTACTTACCGCCCCCCATCCCCGGGCCTGTGACCGTGGGTGAGGACCTTTCTCTGGCCTCAGGAAATGAGTCAGGCAAAACTTTGGACTGGGAACACCATGCTCTCACCCCTGAGGGTCCCAACCCACTAAAAGCAATGAGGGTTTACTCCCCCGGCATCACCCACAGGCGCAGGGGCTTCCACACCTTCACTGGAGAGAAGATGATTTGCAAGAAGATCCCACAACCTCACCTTCTTCCAGGTTAAGCTTTTTTTTTTTTTTAAACTTACGGGAGATAGGGCTGTTGAGTTTAGCTTTTTCCCAGACTCAACTAATACTGTAAGAATTTGAGCCCCATGCCTTTTAACGCCCCCATCTTGCGTGGCAGGAGGTCTCCCTGGGATGGTCCACCCCATGTCCCCTGCACCTCCCGCAGGTAGACTCTTTGTGTCCAGGCCTCTTGGGAGACAGCGGTGAGAAGGGCCCAGCCACAGGGCCCCAGTCGCTGTGTCCTGGGGGTGAGGGGGCATTCCTTGCTCCTGGTACTAAGGGGTGAGTCTGTGCTGCCAGAGCCTTCCCAGGGCCCTGTCAGCCTCTCCCTCCGTGAGCACCCCAGCACACACAATACCAGCAAAGGCGATTATCTCTGCCAGCGTAATTCCTCCCTAACATCTGCTTTCGCCCATAACACTCCACTAATTTTTCCCTCATTTCATTACACATAATTTTCTTTCAACACAATCTACATGTATTAAGTGGTAATGACTTTCAAGTTAAGAGCAAATCGACACCAAGGGACCCCCGTCTCCCCCACGGTTGCCTGCCGAGCCTGACTCTGGCTATTAGAGATAAATTCGGTACCTCAGGAAGCTGCAGTGAGGTAATCAATCAATTAAGCGGTTAGGACATACATTATCAAACTTCCACAGTGCGGGGGGCAGGGGCCATGCTGATCTCCTTGCCAAGATTTTTTAGGAATTCAAAAAAAAAAAAAAGAGAGAATATATAAGAATGTGAGCTATTATACAACTAGGCTGTAATTTGCCGCTCAAAGTCAGGGGCTGCCGGTGTCGGTCTTAACGCTTGGAGGGCATGGGGTGGGCCCTAGGCCTCGGATGTGCCCTGTCCCCGGCGGGATCCTGGCTCTGCTGTTCATTAGTGTGACCTGGGACACACGGAAGGACCCCAGGGGGTCTGAGAGTCCTGTCCTTTAACAAGGAAAAGATGTACACATTGCACATCCATATAGAGTGTGCACCGCGTGTTTGGCCCAAGGTTTCAGGAAAATAAAATCTCTCGTTTTAATTTTTTAATTCAATTTTTATTTATTTATATTTAGAAACGAAGCCGTTTATGGTAACCCAGGGTATTATTTTGCATGCGGTGTCGTTATTGCTTTCTAGAGTTACACTTTTAATGCATTAGCGTAAATAAAAGCATTAAAGACATTTATATAGCTCTGGAATCAGTCCTACCCATGTCATTTAATGCGCATCCTTATTTTTCCCGCAAAAAGTTGGGCAAAAAAGTGCGCATCATACACGGCAAAATGCAGCAAACCTCTGACTGCCCAGACCTACAGCGGCGCTTGATTGAGACCGGGTCTGCAGACGCTCTGGGCCCACTGTAGGCCCTCGGGAAGCCTTAGCTTCCTTACTCCTCCCCTGGGCCGTGGCCCGAGGACTCGTGAGGTGACCGCGGCATCAAGCTAGAGTTCGATGACGGCATCATCACCATCGTCATCACCTCCTCAGGTCTGTCAAGAAGTCAGACCATAGAGAACCTGACAATCAAAATACCAGCCAGCCCTCCCTCATCGGCTTTATGCGTGTTCGCCCTGTGCCTAAGCCTCAGTAACCTTGTCTGTAAAATGGGTGCATTAATGTTCCTCCCACCACAGCAAAAGCATTATCAGAGGACCCAAAAGAAACATTTAGTAAACTTCTTTGCAAATGGCAAATAGCCAAACAAAATAAGATTTTTCCTAAATTCAAGTCATCCTAGTCACATTGGACGTGTCTGAAAAGTACATTATGTGTCACCCTGTGGTTCAAAAGAAAAATGAACTGCAAAGGCAGAGGCCAAGAAAGAGAAAATAGTGCTGGTGGGTGTAAAAATACAAAATAAAATATTTATAAAGTAAATAGAAATAGTAGTTTCAACATGTTTCAGTGACATGTAAATATGCTTACAGAATATTACATTCTTACAAATCAATAAAAAGAACAAAAGAAAAATAAAATATGAGATATAATAACAGTGAACAATTATTACTATCTGCCAAGTAGTCCTAATGGTTTTATGTATTTTAATTTACTTAACAAGAAAAGGTAAAAAAAACCCACAGAAATGAACAAGCGAAGAAATAAACATGGAAATAGCATTAAAATATTAAATCTCCTTATAATCAAAAAATATAAGATGACATCAAAGTGATATGACTTTTCATCTGTTCAGTTACAAGGCTTAAAAAACTGACGTCTTTGATGTTGCGGTGTCAGGCAAGGAGGTGTTTCTACTTCGCTCTTGGCAATGTAAGTTGTTCAAAACAAACAAATTAAACGAAAACCACTTTTCTGGGGACCAAATTTTCCATATACACCCAAAGCCCTAACATATACCCACCCAACCAGGGACCCACCAATTTTACTTCCTGGAGTTCATCTTTAAAAACAAATCAGGGATGTTAGCAAATACTTAAGTATAAAGATGTTCAACACATCTTTGTTTATAGTAGCCAAATACCGGAAGCAATGGAGTCTAGTGCTGGGAGTTTGCGGCTGTTCATTGAGCAGCTGCTCAGTGTCAGGCCTCGTTCCAAGCGCTGAGGCCCCGACAATGAGCAAGGAGGAGAGGTCCATTCTCGGGGTCTCCAGTTACAGTGCAAAGAGACCTAACCTGCACAAGCTACGACACATACATGAGGCAGAATGTCACCAATGTTTTACTCAAAATATTTCCGAAGGGCCCACTGTGTTCAGCCACTGTTCTAAATCTAAAAAATTACAACTTTGTACAAGGTCGACCCTTGGACCGGCAGAGATTACATTATAAATGGGAAAATAAGAGACAGGGACCCACACATTATGCGACAGAAGCGTACTTAGTGACAAAGGGGGAAAAGCATGTTCTAAGAAGTAGAATGGTTTTATGACAGCTGGCACAGGATGAAGCCATTTGTGTAAAAAAGCAAAAAAGGCTACGCATGTGCACTTCAAAATGTTAGAATAGAGACCAACTTCTAGGAAGTAACATCTCCAGATACTTTACTTTCCATTTTTTTTTGCATTTGTTACTTTTAAACGATGCGTATACATTTTTTAAAGCGAAGACCAAACCACACACGTGATAGGTCTATACTTAGCTATTGATTCCACTTTTTTTGTTTGTTCTGTTTTGCCTTCAAGAGCCCAGTTGATTTAGACTTGGTGGTAGCCTCAATATTTGATTTCTTAATAACTTGGATCAATAAGATAACGTGGGTGCTGGGTCCCTTTCGCTTCCCAAATTTTGCTCTTTCCTGATAAAGGAGAACTCAGTCTTAGGCTCTGAAAGGAGGGGTGGAATTCAGAGATAATTTTCAGCCTGATATTCAGCTCACAGTGAAAGAACTTGAAGTCACCAAGGGTTCGGGGGCTTGTTCTAGGGGTACTGCAGGACCTAGGTGCTGTCCAGCTCGGACCGCCTTCACCTCCAGAGCTGCACAAGGGCGACCCAGCTGCCTTTCTCTCATCCCACCTGAGCCCTCAGTCTATGTGTGCTCAGCATTGCAGGACGATGGGGGATAAGAAATGGAGGAAAATATCGCCAAAGATTATTCGCCGTCCCGTGATAGAGTCTACCTTCAAACGAAAGCAGAACAGAGTTAAATAAACCAGCATTAAATCCCCTTACAACAGAGGTAGCCTCTCTGTCCTGCACTCAGACACTGGGAACACGAGAGCATACATAATGTAGGAGCTGCATTTATGACAGAAATCTTCGATTTCTGGGTCCAAATGGTTCAAGCCTGTATTGATCAAGATGATGTTTTAGAAATTTGTAAATGTGCCTTGAGTTCCCCAGAAAGTGGGCAAGTGAGGAAATACCGTCTCCATCATCACTGCCACCATCCATGGTATTAGGATAATTATTTAGGGTAGTTACTAGGATGGGACTACAGGGGACTTCATGATTCACAGAGGCCATTCGTTCCCATGCGTCTCCGCTGTGATTTTCCTGGATGTCACGTCGTGTCAAAGCTGGCCCCATTTTCTAGCTAGGCACGTTGCGGTTCTGTAACCTGAGGGGCTTACCTGCAGCCATTCCTCAGACACAGCAAAGCCAGAGCCAGCCATCCGATCGTGAGCCCATTGTTCTTCCTTGTAGGGAAAAAAAAAAAATGGGAAAAGGCTTTTTAGAATAAGATTCAAATTCAAAAATCTTGTCAGAAATTTAGAGAGGTGTTGAAAAATCAAATCAAGAAGTCGCTATGCTGCCTTTTTAAAAAAAATTTTTTTTGGCTTTTTATTGAACCCAAAGAAAGCCATTGTATATATTCCAAAAATCCAGCTGCCTGTTTTGTCTGTCTTCTAAACCTTTCACCTTGTTTAGTAGTTGGACTTACTGAGCCAGATTCTCATGCCAAGCAGGATTTTAATTTTTTAAGAAGTAAATCTGAACAGGACAATATGGAAGCTCCAAAGAACAGTAGTCTATGAAAAACAAATCGTTTGTTTATTTGGCCATTTGTTTTAAGACATAAGTAAAAACATGAGGCTGAACAGATAAAGAGAGGCTTCGGGCTATTTCCTCTGAGACCGTAAGACCGGGCAGGATGAAACGTGAACAGAAACACACGCCAGATGCACCCAGCACAAACGCAACTTTCTGTCACACGCTGATTTGTTTTTGTTTTTGTTTTTGTTTTTTTTCTCAGACACTCAAGCTCCCAACACACCATGGAACTGGAGAATAGAGTCATAAGCAAACTGATTAAAAAGCGCCCCTTTGCACCAAGCCAGTCCTGACAGAAAACCTTCCACCCCACGGGGCTCAGGGTGCATCTTGAACTTTCTTCTGGGCTCAGGTCAGGATCACGGGGTCGCAGAGAAGGCTGTCTGGGTGACTGGGAATATGATTTCATTTTCTTCCATTCTGTCCTGCCACTTAACCACTATTTGTCTCGCTCCTCTTCCCTGCCCCTCCCTATTGCAAGATGTCTGGCACCCAACGTCTGGCATGAAATCTTATGGATCTACGTTTTCCGCAGGGCTGTGACAACAGGTTTCAACTTGACTTGCCATCCTTGGCAAAAGAAAGTTTCGTTTGTTTGTTTCTGAGGACAAGGAAGGTTGTAGCTCCTCGTGCTGAAAAGGGACCTCTTTACATTTGACTGGATTTTTCTAAAGAGAAGATGAATTCGTCTGTCATGGATTATTTAAGAGAAGTATTTTTCTTGTGTTACATATTGTGAAAGCACATGCCGCTTAGGAATGCCATTTATTGCTTTCTTGTCTGAAAGAGGCTTAGCCTTGAGAGTGCCTATCCACTCGCAGAATCCTGCACTTGGCACCCTGAAAAGTTAGCGACAAAGGGGTGTGGGGAATCACGTTATCTGTGCATCATATTCATTCAGCTCACCGTGCCTCTTTGTACAGGTTAGAGAAACTGAGGCCAGAAAAGAGAAGTGGTTTGCACAAGGTCAGAGCTGGTTTGTGATGACGTTGGGACCCCAGCATTTCGGTCAGGATGTCTGGGCCCCTTAGGTGACTGGTGTCACTGACATGGTCTTAAGGATGCCTTAAATATCCATTTTATTTTTGCCTTAGTCATGCTTTTATAACATAGCTGTATGTACTTTAAAAAAGGTAACCCTTTCATCCAATACTATCTGAACTCAAACATATTACCCATATTTGGCTATTTTGCAGAACCTATTATAAGTGGTATCGCTGCTTTTGTTGATTTTTGACTTGGAGGATATCACTGTTTTTAACCACTTCAAACAAATTATGAGTTGTGTACTGAAACTGATTTTAACAGGAAAGAAAAAAATGTGATGGATGGGTAAATGAATAGATAAACAGATGGACAGACAGAGGGATGGATAGATGAATGGATGGGTGAATGAATGAATAAATGAATGAATGGGTCGATAAACAGACATATATTTACATGCTCATACACGGTAACATTTTAATAATAAATTATACTGCTTTCCATAGAGGTCAGTTAATAAATGCTGTGCTTGGGCATTTCTGAACTCCTGCAGGACACAGCTGCCTTCCCTCTCTATCTGGACCTGGCACCAAAAAGACGCTGAAAATATTTATAGAACCCAACCAACATCTGCACCATCGGAAGGACTCAAAGTCACAGGAAAACCCGAGCTTCAAGACTCAGCAGAACTTCATCAATTTCACCAGCTGTGGCCCTTGACTCGAGGTGTCCCTCCATCCAGACGTGACCCCCTCCCCGCTCCAGCCTTTGGGGGCCTTACACTCAGCATCGGTTTGGGGGAGGAGGACACACCATTCCCTTTTCTGAAAGGCACATCTGGGGCTGGCCCAGCGCCTTTCTCCCTCCTCCTCTTTTTGTGCGTGGATGTCTCTTCTCCCCGTCCCTCTCTGGTGTGCTTTCTGCAGCAGCCAGAAAGACCACCTCGTCCCCGCTCTCTCCTCGGTTCAGCTGCACCTCTCTCCTCCAATAAACCGTTTGCATTCCATCTGGCGAGCGTTTGCTCCGAAGACATTTCCCTGTCAATCTCTCCCGCCACATTAAAAATCTGTCATTATGATTGCATCGCCGCCTGGCTCCTGAGATTCCTGACTGCTTTATTGCTCTCCTCATTTTTTCCTCTTGCCTGCTACAGCCGAGAAGCAGAAATAAAGGTTTGTTGTTGAAACATGGCCGGGAGGAAGTAGGAGGCACACATCTGTCAAGGTATTACCTTTCTTCAACCAGGGATTAAGGTGTTTTACGGCACTCGCTACTGAGCATCACACTGAATAAATTTTCTCAGTAGAACATAAAAATGAACTCATACATTTTGAACCAAGTTTCCCTCTTTCGAGCCAGCCCCGATCATTGTGCAGCGGCACCAGCAACACGGGGCGGCACGTCAGGGGGTTCCCAGCACCCATCCCACCTCCCGCCAAAGCTGCATTATTGAAATGCCAGGTGAGGCAATGGAAGCATCTGGATGAGGGGGAGACACTGGTTGTGAACAGGCAAACTTCCTCACCTGGTGAGACAGAGTGGAAAGATCTAGAAGGAATCCTGGCCCCAGGATCCCCTAGCCAAGTCCTGCTCTTCCTTTAACAGCTGGAGCCAATCACGTCCCTTGGGGAGTGTCACTTGATTCCTCCCCCTGCCACCCCCTCATTACCTATTCTTATATGATGACTGTCGGTTCCATGTCTGATCTGCCCACGGGGCTCTGAGCTTCTCCAGGGCAGGGGCCCACTGCCCCCCACAGTGACTTCTGTGTCCAAGGCTCTGCAGTATGTACTGGGAGCATCTCAACTATAAGATTTCCCAGCACCCCCTTTGCATTGCGTACTTCTAATCCCACAGCACCGCAGGGCAGTGGACTTGTATTCTCGCCTTACGGGTGAGCGAGAGGGGCAGAGGGAGAGAGGGCTGTGTGCCTCGTCTGAGGGCACACAGCTACAGCGGTAGGTCCTCCGTTTGGTGCTCTAAGCACCACTCCCTGTGGAGGGCAAGGGGCAGAGGCAGGCAGCGGAGAGCAAGCGGTGCACCGGCTTCCGGGCACAGCAGAGTCTCTGCGAGGAGCAGCGGGGCCTGGGAGCGCAGTCCGGGCTTGGTGCCCCCTGTCCCTGCATGCTGTCAGAGTCCCACCTGAGGTCGCAGTGGCTCCTGTCTCTGCAGAGCCAGGAATGGTCATCGTTGGACTGAATTTAGATTAACAAAGGCGAGGGAATGTCTTCTGAACCGACCCCAAAAGTGAAACCCTCTAAAATGTGAGCGGGGGAGCAGGCAAGTGCCCCCTGAAAGACGCGCTGTGCAGAGCTGGTGGGAAGAGGAGTGTGCGGGGCTGGAGGTGGGCTGTGAACGGGCTGCCCGGGTCTGCTGCGGACCCCCATCCTCTCCCAAGAATTCTCCCCCTTCTGCTCCTACTGGGACCCCTGAGGAGGGGAGCTGCTTCCTCTAATGCAAGGGCCTCTCTGGCCTCTGGCCTCCAGCCTCCGGGAGCACCGCCCCGGTGGCTCCTGGGAACTGCAACACTTTTTGGGGGTGGGGGGGAGGGGGGAGGGCACTGATATTTAAAAAGTAAACCCAATTATTTAAAATTTATTTTAAATTAGTATTTTAAAAGACCATAGGGTAAAACACGGGAAAGCATGTTTAGTTATAGTCTTGTCACGGGGAAGGCCTTCTTTCTAAGCAAGACAAAATGGAGACTCTGGGAAGGAAATGCTTGATAAAGCTGAAAAGGCAACATTTTTTAATTTCTGTATCAACACCCCCAAAAAAGAGAGAATGTTTGCAATATGCAAAGGAGGTGGGTGGGGAGACTGGCATGAGAGGGAAGGCGTGTTGCTTATGGAAGATGTGGGGGAAGCGCTTTAATTCAAGTCGCAATGAGATCGGCTCACGCGCCAGAGTGGAGAGGGCCATAAAGTTTACAAAGCGTTTGCGAGGGGACAGGAAATGGATCTTGCCATAGGAGAGCTTAAAAGTGCCCAGCCTTTCTAAAGGGCAATTCAGCAACATGTCATCAAAATTAAAAATGTTCAGAAATTTGGTCTTTATTCTGCTGATATTTTCACACCTATATTCAAAAGACGTAAAGGTGTACTTGTCAAAGCACCAGGTACGGTGGGAAAAATGAGCACCGACCTGAACGTTCAACTAAACAGGATGCACTAGTGAGATGATAATCCAGTCACAAAAAAGCGAACAACGCGGTCACAGAAAAACGGGGTCGCTCTACACAGACTGTCACAGAGCAGTCAGCAAACTGTTGTTAACTGAATAAAAAAGCAAGAGGCGTGACAGCACACCCCACAAAGGGACCAGGGCACACTCTTGATCATGTACGGCCTGTTTCCGGGAGGATGAACACAGACAACTGGGGTCATCCCCAATGCAAAAGAGAACGTTCCTTATATATCCATTTCATATTGCTTAAATTTTTTGCAATGAATTAGGAGTTAATTCTGCAGAACGGATATGCCACCCCACGGACAGACCATGGACTGGTGAGAAGGGACAGCTGTGCACGTGAGTTGGGAATACCACCCAGGACACCCTCCCCATCTGAAGCCGGAGCGGCCCTGGTCCCAGGGACACATGGCCACAATGTTGTCTTCCTGGCAGCTCAGACACTGAGCGAGTGCCCCTCCCAGTCTCTTATTGCTGCCCACTCGGTATAATTTTTGATAGATAGATGGACCCGTTGGCAGGACCACTGTGATTGGCCTTGGTTGATCCCTGAATGAATGACCTTCCAGAGGGAGGTTGTCAGTCTTGCTCTGGTCAGCACACCGGAAAGGTCCAAACATCACCCATGCTCCCGCTGGACACTAACCAAGGGTAGCGATCCCTGACATCAGACCGTCTCGGGACAGCCCTGCGACCGGCTCCATCCGTAAACAATGCCCAACTTACTGGGAGCAAACCCAAGTCAAACCGAATTCAGTTCACGGTCCAGAGGAGAGAGAAAAGGGGAGAGAAGACGCTGGAAAACCTTTCGAGCCTGCGGGGCACTCAGCGCGGTGGTAGACTGATGTGTTTATCAGGTTCGATCAAACATTATCCCAGTGATAACTCTGGGTAGCAAGTCTCACCGTCCCCATTGAAGGGATGCAGATGCTGAGGCCCAGCTGGGGGGTGGAGGGGTGAAGGGAGGGGGGTTTCTCAGACCCAGAGGAATAGCCTCTTCCCATGACGTCTGCTCTGCCAGCCTGGCTGGCGGCTCAGCTCCACCGCAGGGAAGGTCTGCGGCTTGGGGCCATCCTACCGCCTCTCTGTGCCTTGGCTGTTCAGTCTGTCGTGCGGACCTCGCCTCGTCGTGCTCCTGTGAACCTTAAATGAGGTGCCCCAAGTGCTCCCGCATCACACACGTAGTAACTGCCCAATAAACCCTTCCTGCCACTATAATCTGTTTTGCCAAAATGTCCTCCTTTGTCTGTCCCCCCTACGTGTCCCTATCTTCCTGCCCCTCCTCAATTTTTAAAATTTGTTTTGTTTGTGCAATCTTTTTTTCTCCTTGTGACCATTTCATGAAAACTGGTTTTGGAGTCCAAAATGCTGTCAACCTGAGAACAATAATCTGAAATGCCCATAAGGACACGTAATGTGATTTATGGACGCAGTTTCTTTAGCTTAACAATATCGCGTTCACGTTTCGGCCTCGGTCGCCGTCATCGCCCTGCCAAGCACTGGAGTTTTATTGTTGCATCAAATAAACTGTGGCTGTAAATCATGTCCAGATGTCAGCCTAATTATTTGAAATGGGCGGGACCTGTTGGTCGGGGCATTTTGGACGTGCACTGGCTACCTGTCCCTGAAGGCCAGCCTCTGCGATCCGGGCCCGGACAGCTCCAGGGGCTGCCGTGGAGGGCCTGGCTCTCCACGACCCCAGGGATTTCCAGGGCCTCCCCTTCCTCTTCCTCCACAGAAGTCCCCAGCAAGGCAGCTTCCAAACGGGTCCTCGACTTCCTAATGCAGAAAGGCGATTTGCTTCTTCGTGGCCTTGCACAGTGATCATTGACAAACAAACCTGGCAAGTGTCTAGATGGGAGACTCACCGACCCACTGACCCTCAGTGCACGGAGAGCAAGGGGTGGGGGCTCAGCACTTACAAAGCCAAACCTGCACACTGTTATCCCCTGGTCACCCTGAGCGAGCCTGGGGAAGGTGTACGTCAGCCCTGATTGTTTGCCTCTTAAATGGAGATGAGACTTTTTAGGAAATCCAGCCAGAGAAGGAGTGCTGGCTGTCGCGGCTCCAGCCCCATTCCCACACGAGCAACCTTCCTTCTTGTCTTCCTCCTGGGGCATCTGCTCTGCGTCCGGAGCCGCGATGCTGGGCCCACCTGCCTCTTCCCTCTTCATCCTCACATTGGCTGTGCTTCTCCCTGTGACCGTGGGCTGAGGCAGCTGGCGCCCCAGGCTAATAGGGGTCAAGGTCAATGTGCTCCACCAAGCCCAGTGCTGCTTCTCCCTGGCGTGGAACTGCACATGGCATAGAGAGTCCTTCGATAAACCTAACGTTTGAGAACCTTTGCTTCTACATCCAGGCCCCTCTCACATGGCTACTGGAAGAGTGATTTTTGTGGAAAAAGGAATGCTGAATGTAACGGCACTGTGGCTCTGAACCCCTGGTTCCTCTGCTGGCTCCACGGTCACCAGTGTTCGCCTCCACGTGGGAGAAACATTAGCCGCAGAGCAGTCCCCAGCAGTTGGCCCCAGGCCTGGGTGTCACTTCTGTTCCCAGGCCCCGGCAGCCTCCCTGCGCAGACTCGGCCTTGCTTACCTCCCGCCCCCTTGAGCAGGTGGTGGCCCCTGAGATACCTTCCTGGTCGCTTGGGTGGGTGTTTAGCCAGTTGACACCACGGCTTGCGGTCTCCTCTGAAATGAGGCATCCCATACACAGGACCGGGCCATGAGCCCAGAGTTCTAGCTGCAAAGAGTGTGACTAACTGAAAGTATCTCTTAAAAGGTCCCCCCGACAGCAGGGGTCTCCAGGACAGAGGCTGGGCAGGGTCAGGGTGACATGGTTTCCTGGAGTGTGTTTGTGGGAGGTTTTTAGGGGCTCCCACCCCTTCTACCATATTAAACATATCTGCATTCAGATGAAGGTAAATAAATGCCTGCGAGTAAGTAGAAAAGGGAACGCTGTGTGAGAGAGAGAGAGAACATCATAAAAGGAGACAAGAAAATGGCTCTCAGACCGGAGCGCTGTTGCTGGCTCTTCAGCTCACGGGGACAAGAACTAGGTGTGAGAAGTTACCAAACTCTAGGGAGGTGGGAGGGTGCGAGGGGTTCTCACTGAGGTGTTATCAAAACACTCAGCATGTGGAGGGGAGACCTTCACAAGAAAAGGCAGCAGAGAGTTTCCCCAGGGGCCCCTCCCTGTGCTCAGAGCCAGGCGGGGGGCGGCAAAAATCTCCCAGCTTTGGTCAGAAGTGCCCAGGGACAGCCAGAGACATTCAGAGGCCTCCCCTGCACCCCGAGTTCAGTCAGAGACATTCCAGTTCACCAGAGATGCCCAAATAAAGACAGAGGGCCCCACGGTTCACTCAGTAATCTCGAGTTCAGTCTCTACCTTTGGGAGCATGAGGGAGAATGGGGAACCACAGAAATATTTAAGGGTTTGGTGACCCAACATTGAATGACACACCGTGTCCACCACTCCCTTTCTGGGAAAAGTTCTGAAAGTTCCCTTCCATATCTCTAACTTCAAACTGAGGTTGAAGTTCAGCATGATCCATCGGTGCAGTGCACTCTGACCACTCCGGAGCCCCTCGCTTATTCTGGGCACCTCCTGAGTGTATCTTTGGGGGACAGAGCTTTAGTTTTTAGGGCAGACTGTTCTGGGTGGAAATCGAACAAGTTCTGTGCACCTGGGCAAGTCAGAAAATCCGTGGAAAAGCCGGGAAAGTAAAGCCCTGCCTGATAGCGCCGTGGCAAGGACGACACCTGACAAAACCGACAGTTTCCAGCAGAGACCCCGGTGTAAACTGGGCCCTCAGAAGTGTGAATCTTTTCTTCCCCAAATCTCACACAGAGGTCTGGCGTCCTAAGCAGAAGGCCAAGCGAAACGCAGGCAGGAAGGGAGGGAGCGAGGGAAGGGAACTTAATCAAAAGTCTGTGTTTGGCATCTCAGTTTCTATGATTTTTTTTTTTTTAAATTCTTCCCGAAAGGTTATTAGCCTGAGGAAAATACAGGTATTTTAACGCTGAATTTGTGACAAGTTATTAATGTACAAAATCTCCCCCCGACAAATACAAATTATTTGTTCTTATTTTTACAAGTCGAACGAGTCAACAATCAGCTAGCTCACTAACTGTTCCCCTGATGCATATGATGTGGTATGTATATAATACACGTGCGGCGGGAGCACTGAAACGGGAGGCAGGGCCCAACCTGGCCCACGGCTGTGGAGTCCTGGCCCGGACCTCAGCAGAGCCGTTCACAGTTAAAAAGTCCCCAGAATTTACATGTCTATAATAGGTTCAGTTTCCACGACAAGAAACCAGGGGGAACAATGACCCAGCCGTGATCATGTTCAGAGCCGGCCTGTTTCGCCATGTGAACCACTGAGGTTCACACAGGGGAGGGCCCCCTCAGTATGAGCACGATGTGAAAAGATAAGCTAGTGACTGGGACACTTGGAAAAGGTCTTACATGAAGCCTCTAGAACTGTCTGCCGTTGTCACCAGGTTCTGTCATGTGGTTAGGGGACAACATAGTCGATCCCCAGGAGCAGAGCCCCAGGAGGTAGCAATGCCTTGAATTGGGCCCCCCATCCCTTCCCATTTCAGTCTTAGATCCTTTGGGACTATGGGGTGGGACTGAAGAGAAGCTCTAGAAAGTTCTTCTCGCCCACCCCTGTGGGTATGCCTGACAGATCTAGCCCGGAGGAATGGCCTGTGGTGGCAGAGACCAGCTGCGGGATCGCACACACTCCGGGTCCCCACGGTCCAGGCCTCTTGGGTAATAAGCCAGGACCAACCCCCACCCCCCAACACCCTGCACTAGGTCCTTTACTTTCTCCATGTCACCAGTTTACGAAACTGAGGCTCAGCGGGAGTAAGTCACTCATCCTGAATGACCCAAATGACGAGACCTCCAATGTAGCCTTGGGGGATGGGCCAGGTGATGCACCCCGCCCCCCGACCAGTACTGACTCTGGACTTTGTGTGGGGAACAGGACACAGTGAATGAGGGGGAAACTGAGAGACACAGGCTGAGGGTGAGGAGCAAAAAGGAAGAAGTGCAAACATTCATCCACGCGTTCGTACAGCGGTAAAATTGTAAAGAATGAAAAGAATAAAGTTCTGGACAGATGGCAGACCACAGGTGACTCTGCTGGGATTGTTGTCTCTCTTCCTTGGGTCCCACGCCAAAGGGAGGTGGCCGGACTGGAGCGCCTAAGACGGGGGCCCTGCCTGGCTCCCTCTCAGGTCCTGTCCCACCTGGGTCTCAGGCCTGCCTCCCTGTGATGTGAGCCATGAGTTGCCAGGCAGGGCCGAGCCCGGGTCACGGCTGTGTGGCCCTGGCCTGGCCCTCTGCGGAGCCCCGTGTAGCTAAAATGTGCAGAACTGGCATAGGTGCAAACAGAAGAACTGTCCACTTTGGGCAGGCTGGGGTGAGCTTCCAGCCGCTGTCGGAGCATCTCAGCTGGTGACCCCGGACCCACGGTTTGCCTCTTTCAGAGAAGAATGAGGCCTGTGCCCCTCAGGCTGGGGGGCTGTGATCGCTGTGGTTAAGCCTTTCAACGAGAAGCTTTACAGTGTTAGGCGTCCGGTGTTTCCACACCCACCTCCTGAGATGAGGATGAGATCTTTGAGGGCAGGGGCTGGCAGCACTGTGGTGATAGGGTTTAGCAAGTGCAGAGGTAGTCAGCAGGTGACAGGAGCAGGGTTTGGAAGAATGACACAGCCTTTGTCCCTGACCTCCAGGAGTTCCCAGCCTGGACCAGCTCGTTCAAACTGTCCCACTGTAGACCACACGCAGTCCACACAGTCACACAACGGGTATTTCTTGAGCAACTGCATGTCCCAGGCACCGATGTGGACACGTGGCGCTGGTGCCCAGGGGGACGCAAGGACTGGCTGCCTGGGCTCCTGAGTCCCCACTTATAGAAAATACAAGCGCACCACCTTCGTGAGACAGAGAGGCCCACTTAGAGCATTGACACCTGATCTTTCGAGTTTACTTTAAAATGCATCGTTCCCAAGTACCAGGACTTCATCCGTGATTCCTGATCACTCATGAGATTAAATTTGTGAACTGCCGGCTTGCTGCTATGAAGGTAGAAGGAGGACACCTGTGGGGTCCTGGGGCTGGTGGCTGAGCTGGGTCCCCACACTGGGAGGCCTCCCAAAGGGGCCCCGGGGTAGGTGTGACTTCCAGGACGAGTGGGTGTCAGCAGGGGAAGAAGACTGAGAAGGACACGGAGGGGGAGGGGTAGAACAAGCAGGGGGCAGGCGACCGGTGTGGAGAGGGTGGCTCGTGTGTGGTTCCTGTGGCTGAAGAGCGACACGAGGGCAGAGTGGCCTGGGAAGTCCCTGGAGCCCCAGACGCCTTCATGGACTGGGGTAGGGTCTTGCTTCTCACCTGCAGACCAGGGTTCCTGACCTTGCCTTGCCAACATTCAGGGCTGGGTCATTCTTTGTCCTGTGCCCTGGAGGATGTTGGTAGCATCCCTGGCCTCCACCCACCATATGCGGGTAGCATCTGTCCCCCCATCGTGACAATGGAAAATGCCTTTAGGCATTGTCAAATGTCCCTCGGGGTCAAAATTGCCTCGGGTTAGAACACAACTCCAAGGGAAGGGCTGCAAGTGTGGAGGGATAGCTGGTGAGGACGAGAGGGACCCGGGCCTCTCGGGACGAGAGGGAGGTGAGGAGTATGGAGGGACATGGGGCGTGGGGCCGGTGCTTCTAGCCTGGCACACAGTAGGTCCTCAGGGAATGGTGCAGCCTCCACCTTTAGAAAAGAAGGCTGCTTGCAAGGCACTCAAAGCCCCTAAGTGTCAGAACACTCAGCGGGGCCAGGCCTTTGTCAGGCCACCGTCCCCAGGGAGGGGAGGCCACAGTGGGCACCACCTCAGGGGCCAGGTCATGCTGGGTGGCTGTTTATCGGTGTGCCCAGGGCTGCCTGCTGGGCGTATTAGAGGCCATGAAATAATGATGAGGCCTAGGAGGGGTAATTAAAAGCCAGAGTGACATTGATCTGCTGAGATTTCCGAGAGAGCCCAGGGCCCACGGGGCGACTCTCCACCTCACCTCATGCGGTCCCAGCCTCTGATTGGCCCCCTGGGCATTTCCAGGGCCTCGGAACCTCACCTGTGGCCGGGAGACTCCCAGGGCAGCGCCAGCCCTGCTGCACAGGCCTGCCAAACAGGCGGCCTGGGCCTGGGGGGCAGCCCCACTGCTCGACTCAGCCAGCGAACCTGTTAAAGACACAGGACCCCATTCCCTGCAGCCTCCTAGGTGGCCCTTAGACACAGGACCCCATTCCCTGCAGCCTCCTAGGTGGCCCTTAGACACAGGACCCCATTCTCTGCAGCCTCCTAGGTGGCCCTCCTTCCCTCCAGACCCCAGACACTCACCCAGGCAGAGACCCCGAGCTGCTCTAGGGCCAAGCTGCCTGTCTCAGCGCAGGCTCGTCCGTCTTTGCCCTTGGGCCTCTGGGGCCTGCAGGAAAGTCTGCCATCCAGATTCAGAGGAAGCCCGTGGTTATTTGGGCACCATCTACCCTGGGCTGAGAACTGTACAAACTTTATAAAAAATATGGACATCTAGTATTTACTTATAATGCTCTGGGCAAAGCTGGGCATTTTGACCTGAAGAGTAATTATTGTCTTGCCGTGACTGCTTTCTGTTGGTTATTTACTCCCTTGTTGTTGCTTTAGATTTAAAACCGACCCAGGGAATGCGGTCAGTGCAGGGGTAGAGCCACAAAGCCCGAGTCCCGGCCTTGCATCCGCCACTCGCTGTTGCTACACTCTGGGGCAAAGCGCTCAAGACACCGTGCCCTCGGCTCCTGGGGGCGCACAGCGATGAAGGTGATCTGAGCCTCAGGTAGGAAGGGACCCGATGAGACAAGGGCACACACTGGTCCCCTCGCCAAGTGTCGGATTCGCTCCAGGGTTAAGATCCTCATGTCCTACGGTGTTAGGGAAGTGGCCCCGAATAGCCCACTTTACAGAGGAGAAGGCAGCGCCAGCTAATCCTGCCTGAGCTGGGCTTCCATAGGAAGGCTGCACACCGCCCTCTCAGACACGGGCTGGGGCGCTCACTCCGCAGGAAGCTGGGCTTCCAGCTGCTGGACTCAGCTGCGCAGAGGGCGGAGCCCTCTCTCCCGCCGCCCAGGAACCTGAGGTAGCAGGCGCCGCTCCCCCTTACGTAATGGCAGCTGCTGCTCTTCTTCTGCAAAACCGGCCCTGGTTTTTTTGCTCTAGGCCTTTGCCCACGGTGGGGGGATGGGCGCCCTGCCACCGCTCTTCACACTGTAAAGGAAGTCACAGCCCTATCAGATGGAAGGAAGAAGTTTGCCGGGGCCTCGACAGACTAGCCCGCCTCGCACCGCACGAGTGTGGGCCTGCCGTGAGAGCGCCCAGCTAACTAGGGAGAGATGCGTCTTTCTTTCTTGCAAGTTGCTTAGAGTGGAGAGAGAGATTCTTCCTGATATCGGAGTGGACGCTCTGAATTGAAGCCTTAGAAAAAGCTGCTTATGAGCTCAGCCTCACGCCGCCCTCCGCGTTTGTCTGGCACAGGTGGCCCCTGAGTTTTGATGAGTGACAGCTGTGCCGGAGCCGAAGCCATCTTGCCACCGCTCCAAATTAAATGCACGGTGTTGCCATGGCCCCTGATTGCAGGAAGCCTTGCAGGAATGAGTGAACAGGGGGCTGATGCCCCGCACCCCCCCCCCCACGCATCCCTGCTTATTTAAGGGAGGTTTGATCCGATCGCCCTGGGCTCTTCCAGGTCCTGCAGGTCGCAGGCACCATCTGCGGAACGTCCATTGAGTACCAGATCCTGTGCTGGGTGTGCATGCCGTCCAGGCGGCCGCCCAGAGGGCAGCTAGGGCGACACCCCTGCACCCCGAGGCCAGGTGACATGCTCAGGACAGCATCACGGGACCCTGCCCTGGGGCCAGGTCAGAGGGCAGTCTGCCCTCCACTGCTCTCTTTAAGAACCTCAGCTGCTCTGCCCATACGGGCTACTTGCCAATGACATCTAGTTTATAAACTGAAACAGTGCCCGTCCCTCACGTGGCCAGACATGCCATTGGTCATGTGGGGAAAACAAACAAACAAACAAACAAAAAACCTTCTCTTGCCTGTCGGGCGGTACTGGTCCATACTGTTTCAGTCACAATTCCAAAAAAGGTTTCTGAACTGATAGCCATTTTCATCACTTATCTGGTGGCGACACCTGACCAGCACGGTTAGAATGAACAGGGAGGCTGTTTATAGTCTTTATTTTCCCCACATGGTGTAAATATTTGTATTTTGCTGCAGATATAGGGATGCGTTCTGAAGTGCTGCCCCAGACTCCCCGGGGGTAGGGTTATGTAGTATACAATGCAGACGCATATTAACTTCCTAAAATGTGCCCAATTCTGATAACCAGAATACGCCTGGTCCCACAGGGTTCAGAAGACAGGCAGTGGGGCAGTGTCCTTCTCCTCAAATCTGATGTCCCACTTCAGAGCCGTGCCCAGTAAGGAGTGTGAGGTGGGAGCCGGTGTGGGCGTTTAATACCAGTTCCAGTTTCTACAGCTGCCTGAACATTCTGAGCCAATGGGGAGCTCAAGGGAGCCTCAGTTTCCCCAGTTTCAAGAGTAGATAGCAAAGGCAGGATGGCTGGGTGGCTGCCACGGGCTCATGTGTGTAAGGATTCCACGTGGGAGGGCTTTTCGTACCACTCCGAGGCGGTCCCTATTTTCGTCTGCTCTTTGTGACAATTTCCAGACCTGATACAAAGATGTGGTAAAACTTTCACTTCTTCAAGGTCACTGCCCTTCGCCTGCAGTGGGATGTGGCCCCAGGGAACTCGGGCTGAGGGGAGGCAACAGCACACCAAGACCTGCAGAGGCCAAGGCAATTAGTGGCAACCGCCAAGACCTTTTCAATATTAATTAGCTGTCCCCAACCTGGTGCTGCGGGCCTCCCAGCCTCCGGGGAGCGCTCGGGGACATTGCCCTGACCACGAGAGCTCAGTAAATAGGACAGAGTTTGGCTTCCCAAGAGCCAAGGCTGATGACGCAAGGCTCTTCCTGAGCTCAGGTGCGAGACTGGCTCTCGATGGACACAGGGACCAGAGGGACGGGTACAGTGGGAGGAAGGACAACGGGAGGGGGAAGCCCTCGCACGCTCAGCCTCCCCACCTCCACTCTGACGCTCAGTTCCCCCCTCCTTCTCCTCTTGACCTCCATGCTCCTCTCCGTTTTTCTCTCACTTTGCGTCCCTCTAGCTCTTCCTCCCTCTGTGTGAGTCTTCCCCCTCTGTCACCTTCACACGAGCACTCTTGTCATTATAGCTGACAGCTCCAGTGAACCCAAGGTTCTCCCCAAAAAGACGGTAGTTTGTACAACATAGGATAGTTTGCTTTTTCTGGATGCATGTCCACTTTATTTCAGAGATAGGTACTTACTCAGCAATTATTCACGGAGCACTTGCTGCTTGCCGGACACTGTTTTGCATGCTGGGGACACACTATGAATAAGAGAGAAAGGCCTCGCCCTATGATGGGGCGGGGGGTGGGGCGTGGCAGAAAAATGAAGATATAACACTAGGCATTTCAGAGGATGACTCGCACTGTGAAGAAAATAAAAGCAGATCAGGGGATCGGTTACGGGGGCGAACGATCAGAAAGGGGGTCTCTGACCAGGGGACATTGAGACATCCGAGCGAAGTGACGGAGCCAAGCAGGTTGCTCACCGAAGGAACAACATCCCAGGCAGAGGGAACAAAAGGTGCCAAGGCTCTGAGGTCTGGCTGGCCTATGGAGGGGATACCAAGGTGGGCGACAGAGCATAGAGTCAGAGAGGGTTTCTCGTCAAGTCTCTGCCACCCTCCTTCTAGACAGAGGCCCGCTGCCTCTTCTTACAAATGAGGGGAGTGGCTCAGAAGATTTAAAGGGGCTTGTGTAGTATCAAAGGCACTTTAAATTAAGAGGCAGGATCCTCGTTCTCCTGCCTGCACAGCACAAACCCCTTCCCACAACGCGCTTCCGGAGCTGGAGGGTTCACAGTGGCGTTCGGAGCACCGGCCAGCGAGGGACACCCCATCCGTTAAGAGCTATAGGGACTCGGCAATTGCCCCAGCTTCCAAAGTCAGGGACAGCTATGACAAGTGACAATCATGACAACCCAGGGCCCTTCTACGAGGAGGAGGCAGAAAGCAGCATGAGAGAGGTTGAAATCCGAGCGCCAAACAAGCGGTCGCTTACGGCTAGGGACACTGAGGCTCGGAGCCACTGTGCATCTCGTCCCGGGCTGTGGCTGGTGAGCAGAGGGGTCTGAACCCAAAGCCTCCCCATTCTCCAGGGGGCATGGGCCTCGCATACGAGTGTGGCATGAGATAGAAAAATGAAAGCAAAATGGGACCAGGAAAAATATGACTGTAGTCTAGTCTTTCAAACAGTCCTTTCGTCGGACTGATTGGATTTCTGAGAAATTAACAACGGCATTGAAGTGACAAAGACCATTTTCCACCAAGAAAAAGAAAAGGTGATTCTTTTAAACTCCTACCTGATTCTTTTGTTTTCAAAAGGGAAATGAGTTTGAAAGAGTAATTACATATATTGATATCACATGAGTGGGAAGCGGGACGCTTCAGTGACTCATCCACTTGCTACAGCCCTGAAGCCTGCCCCGACCTCATGGGACAGGTGTCTACGGGTGCTATCGATGTGCTGGGACCACGGCCCAGATGGGACAGTCTCTCAGGGTGGGAAGGGATGATGGGATGGAGGAGAAAAGGGAGCGTCCACCTGTCTCTGTGTGCTCATCACACTGAGCACACTCTCAACCGGGGGCTGGAAAAGTTCACGCACCCATTCTTTTATTCTTTCTCCCCCTCGCTTCTCCTCATGGCACAGACGCTTACTGTTACCTGGGTTTCCAGACTCTTGGTCTCCTGAGAATCCAAAAGCCAACAGGACACCGTGCCTGAACTTTCGCGACTCAAGTTAATTTGTGAAAAAAAAAAAAAAAAAAGCCTGGGTTCCTTCCCGTGAGACCCTCAGCAGCCTAGTCCCGCGCCTACAGCTGCGGACGCCAGACCTGAGCTTACGACAAGGGAGGACAAGCCAAGTGGGCTGGAAGAGGCCAGGCTCGTGCCGTGAAGACCCAAGAGGAGGAGAGGGTTTTCTTGTCCCCAAGCCCCAGGGACCGTCCTCGGTGGGGGAGGGCTGCCCTAGTCCGAGGGCTCAGGCTGGCGCGAGCTGGCCGGACGCCCCCATGACAAAGTGGATGAAGGGAAGGACACGCACGGTGCTCTCGCATGGAAATAGTGATTATCTGAGACTCCGAAACCCAGACTGAGTCACATCCTCTGGCAGGAAAGCCCCCACCCCAGTCCCTCTCTGGGGTTCAGCCAAATCACTGGAAACAGAGAGAAGGCCCCGGCACACTAACCGCCCTACCAGGATTTCTGTTCTGACCAGGCGCGCCCCAAACAGGCCCGTAAAATCATATTCTGACTCTTGGGGCTTTCTGGGGCCTCGAAAACCAAGTGCACTCAAAGATGGGGCCGCGACAGAAGGGATAGAGAGGGAGGGCCCCCTGTCCCAGGCATCAGAAAAATGAGTGGGCCCCAGTCCCCAGTGTCCAGTTCGATATAAGGCTTTGGGCAAACTGCGTAACCTTTGTAAGCCCATCTCATTACTACCCACTCCATCCATGTGTTGTGAAAATCGAGTCAACGTATTACAAACCCTGGAACCTGTCAGCTGTATTATAGCTATGAGAAATGAGCATTAAGAAGAATGTTTTGATGTAATCACACCCAATACACAAGTATGTGTGTGGTATAAATAATAAACAAATGAATATATGCAATATCCCATAAGCCGATATACATTACTTGATTTAAACTGAGTCTTGAAGTGCTACTTTATCTCGCGCAACTTTCCGACGGCCCTAGAATCAAATTAGTCAATGGCGACGATCGCCGGGGGCACCGACCGTTTCGGGAATGATAAGAATTGCAGTATCGGTTAGTACCAGCTTGTTAATGAAACTTCAAAGTTGAAACCGAAGTAGGAGTCTGTAGATGGCTCCAGAGAAAAGTCAGCGTTTCCGCAGATCTCTCTGTCATTAATGAATGCTTAACCTCCTTGCACTTGAACTTGGGCATCCTGGCCAATAGTGAATTTTCACTTTTGTTCATGCATTTTCTTTCCTTTTAATCCTGAAAATCTGTAGCCATGTCATCAGCTCCTTCTTAATTATACCATATTCTTTACATCTGTCCTGCTAAATAACTCTAATTGAAATAGCACCGGCGTGAATTTTTGTAATGTTCCCCCCAAGACATCCCGAAAGTGACTCACGAGAAAACAGACTGAAGTCACAGCTGGAAGCACGTCAAGGATCATTTCCATTTTTACATGATTAATTTGAATTTAATATCTTAAATCAAAACCTGATTAATTTAAATAAAATTTTGATGGTGCCCTGCTTCTAATATACATTGCAGTAATTAGATTCGGCTTAATGTGATTTTTTTTACATAATTAAAAAAAAGGGGGAAGTCAAGTGTAACAATGCAATGTTGATACAAATCTGTCTAAATATGTATAGGGGACCCTGCTTGTGGACATTACTCAGGTAAAGAGAGGGCGGTTAATGAAAGGGGCGTTAGTGAGAATGGACATGACTATGCTATACTCATCCCTTATTTAGAGCAAAATCAGCTCATTCTGAAATTAAAAGTGATGAACGGATTGTTTTTCCAATAAATGAAAATTTCAGTGGGCCACGGCACCGAGAAGGGAAGCGTGGAGAGTATGCTGTCTGGCAAATGCAAACGTCCATCTCCGTTATCGCGACAGTGAGCGGACAGCTCCTGTGTCCCCAGGCAGGGCCAGCTCCAGTGGTGCCGGCCGGCGCGCAGGCGCGGGCAGCCTCCAGCGTCCAGCCCTCCGTCTTCGGAAACATGACCTGGGGGCCACGCCCTGAGGACCCTGCCTGCAGAGCCTGCCCCTCTTGGGAAAAGGGAGAGAGTCTGTGATTTTCCTTAAATCTAGACTTCTGTTTACCCCAACGCCAGTTGGCCTAGGTACAAGTAGGGTGAGGGCCCCTAGAAGTAAATAAATGTCCGTGTCCAGACGTTGTGACAGAATGACTACATTCTAGAGAGATCTAGTCCAGCCCAGAAGCAAGAGGAGACACCTGACAAAAAGGCTCCTACACAGGGGCTCTGAAAAGTTTTCTCATGTGCATCCCTCCCCCAACTGGCCAAGTAACGTGAGGCCGATCATGTCGCTTCTCGGGCGCGAGTGTCACCAGCGAGGGAAAATCATTCACAGTGAACGGGGCCTTGCAGACACTTCCACAGGCCACGGAGACCCTCCGGGAACCACAGGGGACTGAGGTAGCTGGACCCTATCCCTGCCAAGGGTCCTGGGGCAGTGCGGTTGATCGTTTGACGTAAGGGTCCTGCAGTGGCCGGAGTCACAGGTCACTATTCTAGATGAGCTCCAGGTCCTTCCTCCCTAGGATGTTTATAGACTGGGGACCAGCGAGGGCGAAGGGGCCAGAGCTGGAGGGCAGAGCAGGAGGCCTGCTCTCCGTTCTACCTGTTATCTATTAAGTTTAAATTAAGAAACCTTTGGGAGGCACCTGAGAAAAGAAGAACAGATAGCCCTGCCCCTCCCTTATGTGGAATAAAGGCTGCTTGGGCTGATAAAATTACTAGTGTTACCCAAACTTGAATTTAAACTTCCCTTTGAATCGATCGATGATATTTATAAGGTAGCTTCTATGTGCACGGGACTATAGTGCACAGAGTAGCGCAAGCCCTGCTCTCCATGATTTAAAAGCAAAATAACACTCCGAGTTTGTGAAATGCCTACTACCAGAAAGATTTACTACACCTCCCTGCCCCCTCCCTGCCACCTTCCTGTTTCTCCCATTCTTTACTTCTTCCCACGATGCTCCACTGCAAGGAGCCATTCTGAAGTTTGGGCCTGGCTCTGTCTTCTGCGCTCGGCCTCCGAGAGAGGGAATTCCTCTGGGCCGCGTACGTGTCTGAGGACAAGGGACGGAGACAAGGGAGGGATGCGGCAGGCAGACACTCATGAAATACGCCTCTGCCTAATTTTCAGTGGCCAAGGGACACACTTACTTTAATACCATTCATTGAACTGTCCCTTGATGGGTCTGACTTCAGACTTCCACTGTGTGTTTGAGCCACGGTCATGACTTTTGACAGTTATTTAGAACACAGCTATGCCTCCTGTCATGAACGGGAGAGAAAGCTTGATCTCAGGCTGTGTCTACACAACTTAGTGTGTGAAAATGGATGTCCACTTAGTCATCAAGTTTGATCCGGCTGGACAGAACACACTCGAAAGTCACCGTCAGGCTGGCCCGCGGCTTCGCTGCAGATTCTGGGTCATCGAGTTGCTGCAGCTGTCTCCACTGTGACGAATGATGACAATAATGGTGACGGCTGCTTCCAGGTCCTGGGCGCCTGCCGAAGTGGCAGACGGCGCTCCACGATTCCATTCATCACACCTATGATGCCTCGGTTTAACACACATTACTTTAACCATTTTATAGATTTGAAAACTGAGGCCCAGAGAAACAAAGGAGCTTGATTGGATGGAACCAGGATTCGAATGAGCCTCGCCCACCCTCTCTGTGCACCACGGGACCATGACCCCCGCCCCTGCCATCAGTCAGGTACACAGGTAATTACCAGCCCCTTCACGGACGCCAGGCTGCCCAGACTCCCCCGCCAGCCTGGGACTCACGTCGGAAAGGCTTTGTGTCGGCATGCCTGACAAACCAACCACCCTTCCGACGCTTCAGATGACAGAAGGGGAAGAACGCAAATAAGAATTTCAAGGAAATCGCTGATTTATTATTCATCACAAAGGGTCTCACACGAGGACTTTCTAATCTGACAGCCAGGACTTTTGATGACAATCAACAATTTAATTTCTTTCTAAATTTAGATTTTTCCCTCTTCTGCATCAGACACCAGCGCCAGTTAAAAATAACTGAGCGGCAAATGTTAGATGGGAGAATTTTACCGATTACGGCTTTTTTTTTTTTTCTCATGTCAAAGTTAAAGTCAAAACAAAATTAATCAGGAGAGGTTATCTATAATGGATCACCGCTCAGCCACCGAGGAAGGGGCTGGTGGATGTATCCCCGCCAGCGGTTGAAGGGATGTCCTTTTAAAGGGCCACGTTAGACTCTGGGCTCCAAGGAAAAGAAGACTGGATCTTCCACATTCTGCAGCACGAATTGAAACTCTTCGGCTCTGCTCTAACTTTCTTTTTTATTATAAGGCAGCAGGGGTTGAGGTTTGTATGGGCTGTGATTTAAATAGTTAATTGAAAAGAAACCATGGTGAGCAGTTTCTGGCTACAATATTACTGGGACAATCTTATCTGAGTTTACAGAGTTATTTCTAATTTGTAAATGCTGTGTGAATTTCTACTTGATAGAACACTGAAAAAAATCCCAGACCTGAGTCAAGGCGCCTTGCTGTTCTAGAGCCTTCCACACCTTACCCTCTGCCTCTTCACCTCCCCTGCTCTCCCCTCCTCCTCTTTCCTGTCTCTGATAGGAAGTCATTTCACTACCCAAAACCCCAACCTTAGACAAATAAACTTAGTCGTACAGTGGCGGGATCAAGTGGAGACTTGCCCCCAAACCCCTTTGGACAGAGGGGAACACGATGGGTCGGGGGGTCAATGATCCATCCGCATCTTACAATGAGAGAGCAACAGTGTTGGGACCAGCATTCAGGCTTTGCCCCTCCTAAGCCCAGTGTCCTTTGGGTGGCTTGGAGGCACCAAAAGCGTGACCTCCCTCGTGGAATCCAATATGAGATGGTGACATGAGATTAAATGCGTGACAACTGAACCTACCTGCGCCACACAATCTAATGGCTACAATACCGTGACTTGGCTATTCCAGGAGATCCTTGCCCAGGAAGAAAACAGTTTAAGTACCTTCATTATGTTTTCCAGGAAGCTCCTAGAAAACAACTATGGTACTCTTGAATAGACAGACAGCATCAAGCAAGGGCTTGTTCTCCATGACTCTTCAAAATCCTCCCCACGGCATGTCCACCGATCCTACGCCATTACACTGGACCTTTCCTCCCGCCAGTTCCAATCAAGGCACCATATTGCAATGCCTGCTTTGAGCCAGACTCCAAAGCCCCGTAAATATCTTGGCACGGCCCCTCTTCCCTTTACCACGGCCAAGTCACAATGTCAAGGGCACGCTCTCAGTGAGAATGGGCTCAGCGCTGTCGGGTCAGGAGGTGGTGTTTGCAGAGCCAGCACCCGGCACGTGTAGGACAGGGGAAGGTGCATAAAAGCAGGTGTGGTGATGGCAGGTCCAGGATGATGAACTGAGGAGGTCACGCCCTGACCAAACAGGGAAAAGTGTCCATGAAGGAGGTAGAGAGGGAGTGCACTCAGGCCAGGGTCTCAACCAAAGGAAGGCATGCAGCCTCCAATGGAAAGAGGCGGCCTCGCTGCCCTCCTGGGGTTCCAGGCGAGCGGGTGCTTGAAATTGGTAGACACCACGTGTCCCATGCAGTGAGGGGGTTTGGCAAGGAGCAAAATGGCGGACGCAGAGATGGGGAGGGTAGGTTCCCTCAGAGGGTTGGTGAGACGCTGAGACAATGTGACTTGGTCTTGACAAGGAGCATCCAGGCTGAGAGGCTGGCAGAGGCCCCCCCAGGGCGGGGGTGTGGGTGTGGCACAGGGGCTCCAATCATCCTGCCTCTGGGTTCGAGTGGCCGGGGTACGGCCAGTTCTGACCGTGTGACTTTGGGCAAGTGCCTTGACCTCCCGCCTGCCCAGTTTTCTCATCTGTGAAACGGGAAAAATTAAAATAGGACCCACCAGAGCAGGTAGTGTGCCTCACACATGCCAAGCGCCCAGGAAAAGCCTGGATATTCATGGTCACTCTGACCCTTTGTGTCCCCCTCTGTCCAGTGGGGCTTAGGGCCAAACCTCCGCTGTGCAGAAAATATATTATTTTCAGAGTTTCCACATGATCCGAGCAAGCTTTTGATTAAAAAATTAAACCCATGGCCACTGTCTTTATAGAAACTCAAGTGTGGATTCAGGAGAGACCAGGTAAAATCGTCTCTGTCTCTCCCCTTTCAGAACCTGTCTACTAGTCCGTAAGGCAAGCGGGGGGAATGCAATGCCTTACAGGGGGGCAGAAGGACTCACTACCACCCCTCCAGCCCTCACCTCTGCAGCCCATCACCCACCTCATCCTCCAGGATCGTCACCTTTGCAAACTCATCTCTTGCCTGAGATGCAAGAAATATCTCCAGCTTTGTTTCTCTATTATAATAGATGTAAATTAATGTTTTGCCTTTGTTTGCCACGGTAATCATAGAGGCAAGTATATATTCCTAACAGCTATCTTATTTTCAATTTGCAAAGCGTACTGTGCTTAGTCCCACGAGGCGGCCCATGGCTCGAGATAGGAATTTTAAAAGATAATTAGCCTAGTACAGGAGGGGCTCGGCACGACCTAGGCAGGCATGGAAGCCTGGTCCAAGGGGTCCTCTGGGGGACCCCGGTGGGTCACAGGTCCCCCGCATGGTTTATTCGTTTGCGGGTTTTGTTTTTTTTTTCTTTTTTCCCATGGCTACTGCCTCTGTGCAAATCAGCTGATTTCTCCATGAAAATTTAAATCGTGTCCATACTAGAAGCCGGAATTCTGTTTGGGGTTGTTATTTGAGAATTCCCACCCCCTTCCCTGACCAATATTTCTTTTGACAATATTTGTGGCAGGTGACAATTCATTTTCCTTTCCTGTTGTTTTTTTTTTTTAACCCAAACTGAAAGAAAGAACCAGACCTCTGTTGGTTATTTGTAAAGCTTAGTGCTTACAGCAGATTAAGTGACCATCTTTTAGAAAGAACCTCAGAAGGTCCCAGGTCAAAAAGATGAATGTTGTGCCCTGCTCTGGTCATGGATGGTTCCTGCATGAGCTCTGCCCCCAGCGGGGAATCAGTTATGAGAACAAGCAAGTGGCTGGACGGGCTGAGGAACCAGGCAGGCTTCCCCGCACCTCTGGGATTTCAGCCAATGGTGCATCATCACAGCCAGGCAGGGCTTTGCCTTTATTTACCTGCTCTGCTTGGCACACAGGAGTGTGTGTGGTTGGCACTGATCAGGGGGTTGTGGGGCGTACAGGGAGTGGGCTCAGTCTGCACTCCCAGACTTAGAGCAGGCATGTGGGTAAGAGGTACATTAGGGCAGGGGCCCTGCCGATACCATATGCTGTAGGTACAGGAGGTGGAGCAGATCCCACCTCTCTGAGAGTCTGGGAGACCTGCCTGGAGGAGGTGCCGCTGGAGCTGGTTTTGAGTAGGTAACTTCCATTTCAACTTGATCAGGTATCTTTTCTTAACTTTTCTTTTGTTATGAGTCTTCCAAGCAAATCAAACTGGAGGATGGCGATAGCTCACATATGTGGAAGCTCCACTCGATGCCTGGCATCTGACAATATATGTCATCGCATTGCTATCTGTCACCTCACTTTATCCCTGGGACCCTGGAGTGGTTATTATTTGTGACTCACAGAATGGGTCAGAAGCATATGCAAGGATTCTCAGGTGGAGAGAGGCAAGGTGAGGATTTGAACCCTGGCCATTTGCTCTGCTACACAAACAGGGAAGGTGTTCTGGCGGCATCTCCACCCTCGACCCTAGCAGGTAGTGGAGGGAGGAATGCAAATGGCATGCTGGGAGGTCCTCTGCCGAGGACCGAAATGGGTCATCACAGCAGCTCACAGTTGACTTCGGTTTGCCTTGACAAAGCCACAGGGCTGAGCACAGGGTTGAAGTTTGCTTTAATTCAAATCAGATTAGTACAAAAAATCTTAATACTGTTTAAGGGCATTTGTTTCTCCTTTAACATATAAGCTAGGGGACTTCCCTCCTACCGAGTGAAATGTCACTTCATCTTTAATTCTTAGAGTTCATGGAGCCCTGTGTTGCTGGAAGAGTGTGTGTCTCTCTGTGCATGTGTGTCTGTGTGCACACAAACTTCACAAGCAGCACGAGGTTCTGCAAACTTTCAGAATTAAAGAGATTATGTGCGGATGGTAGAGAGAAACAAACTGGTTTCAGACCAACTTCAGAAAGGCTTGAGCAGGTTTTGGAATCTGTTCTAACTTGTCCCTGGCATTTGACATATTGTCACGTGCTTAGAGGTTTCCTCCTGGGCATTTCTGAATTTTTATGTAATGTGGTTGCACTGGGTGTTTTGTTATCCAAATGGATGTAGCAAATATTTAATAGAGCTATGTACCGAAGGAAGAAGAAAGACCGTTCTAGAGTGCCCTGGAGCGTACCTTCCCTCCAGCCAGGGCCAGGGAGGCTGGCAGCCTGGGTGGACCTGTTTCCTCAAGCAAACCGTGCAGGATTGCATCTGGGACCTCTGCCTCTCTGTAAAACTTGAACGAGTCATCTGAAGTCTTCTTCAGGGCCATGTTCTCTTGTATTTAAAAATTATTGATTCTATTTCAGGGAAGAAACAACATGTAGACCCAATGAGAAGGCATGAAAACACCAGGCCGCACAATAACCAGCCAGGCTCCGATTGGTGGAATCCCACCCTGGTGTGACCAGAGCCTTGCCTCCATTCATGGGGTTTTCTGGTCCCTAGCAAGGTCGCCCCATAAAACACCATCAGGGCGTCTCTGGCAACAGTCCGGCACCCTCGAGCTTGCTCATCCGGAGTTCATTCCTTGTGCTCAGTGGTAATTTTTCGAACAATGTTGCCCCCTCGATTATCACAGTGTTTAAAGAGAAGAGTCAACAGGTGAGCTAGACTTAAGCTCTCTGACAAAAAACTGTTTGGGGACACGGGTATAAATGGGTGGAACAGGTTCCGTGACATAATTTCCATCCATTTCTCCTTGAAAATGGATGGAACAACCAGATCTGTTTGCTGACGTTTAACAAGCGCTCATCTCCACTCCTTGCAGTCTCTCCACTTGGCCTGGGAAGCATAGCTCCCCAGGAAAACATGTACTCTAAATACCTGAAAAATGTCTGCCCCTGCAACAAACACTGCAGTCTACAACCAAGGGCGGGGCTCCCACTGGTCTCAGGGAAGCATGCCCGTGGTTCCTGGGAGATTTCTTTTAGGGCCCTTCCCTGCGAACCCCCAGTGCAGGAGCGCGCTCCGCAAGTCTCTGCAAGATGTGCGCAGCCCTCTCCTAGGAAGGCGAGTGAAGGCTGAAGCCATGTGTGGTCACAAAACCAGGCTAGTTTCCTGCCACCTGTGCCCACCCCCCTCCACTGTGGATGGATTTCCACACAACTTTGATGAGAACAACAAAGACCTAAAGCTGTTGCTGGGGTGGCCCCTCCTTACCAAGTTCAAACTCCCCAATGCACAGTGGCGGAGGGTCCCGGAATTAGTGGTGGACACACCTGCCCGTGAGTCCACTGTGATGGAAATGCGGCCTGAGTCCTGGGTGTGTAGAGAGGATGAAATGAGCTGCTTTGTCAGAAGTGCTCTCAGAAGAGATCTGAGCGCAGCAAAAACAGGCAATAACATCACTATTGTTGTTATTTGAAAGGATTCGATGATCAGTTCTTTGTTACCCAGCATTAGAATACGCCCTGCCTATCATGGCTCTTACCAGAAAAAGTGTTCTCTTCCTTCAAAAATATCTTTTTTTAAACGTGTCTTGAAGTTGAATCATAACAAACCAAAGCAGTTGGTACTCAGAGCTACATAAATACAGATAACAGGGTAACTCCTCCTACCCTTTTTCTCCCAGAAGGAAATTGGCAACTCAGGTCCAGCTTCTGGTTTATTTATGTTCCCCTACACACAGCTAATGGATGAGGGGTGCATAAAGGAGCTGATCACAGCCACGCTTTTCTACTATGGGGTGTTCAGCCTTTTGCTTGGGTTTCCCCACCAATTTAAGAAAAAATAAAACTTACTGCATATTGGAAAGGTTCTTCTTAGTATGAAAACACTGTCACACCAGCAAAATATTCACCTCTCCCCACTACAATGTTGGGAAGGCCAACGCACTGGCCTAGACCTTCTTTGCCACACCTCCAAACACCGTGAGGGCGGGGGTTCATCTTCTTCATCAACGTGCCTGGGTTCCTGGCAGAGGGAACTTACAGCTGTTGATAAAAATAACCTCACGACTGGGAGACAGAAATGGTTGCTTAAAAGGTAAAACCATTTAAAGAGCGAGACCCAGCTTCCAGATTTGTTTCAGTTTTTCACAGTGTTTCCCAAAGGCCACTCCGCTGTTGGCACTTCTTGGCAATTTTCACTGATCTTGAGGGTGCAGTGCTGTGGACTCCTGCAGAAGACCGAATTTGCCAATTGCGAGGGTTAACCTTCTATCTGTTATTATCTCTTTCGGACTTAATATTGGTGGGTTCCTATAGACTTGATTTTTCAACCATAGAACTGAATCTAACTTATTTTGTTGTCCATTGATATCAATTTTTTACCTTGAATCATAGTGACAAAGAACCATGTACTTCTTGTTCTTATTGTCATTCTGGCGCTTCATCAAGGGCTTAATGTTGATCGACAGGTAGAATGATAGAGACAACGGGTAGCAGAAAGGGTGGACAGAGGGAGGAGAGGTAGGAGGGAAGGAAGACGGGGGGTGGTAGAAGGATCTTAAGCTTGTGTTCAGAGGGAACTTCTGAGCAATTTCTCTGATGATGAGTCAGACAACTTTGCGTGTGAGACCAGAGCAAGAAACACAGGTTAGAGTGTTGGAAGACATGGGCTTGAGTTTAAGTTCTGAAAATTCTCAACAAACTCTTACTGGAGGGGTACAACTTCAACCCTTGTGCCCAGTGCCAGAGAACCAGCATGAGTTACTATCCTTGACCTTGAGGAACCCGGTGGTTTAAGAGGCAGCGTCCATAACACTCCCATGTGGCTATATCATCAGGGAGCTGCCTGAGTAAGTGTGGACATTAATATTTATGAACAGAGGATAAAGATATTGGATGATGGCCTTGAGCAAAACTCTTAAACTCGAAGGCCATACTTGAATGTGTGAGCACACTTGCTAAAGGGCCGAGTCCTAACACCGCTAGGAAGAAACCGCCATGTGTATGTGTATGATTGTCGTTATTAACATCCTGCATTGCAGTTCCTCAGGCCCACCTCTCACCTCATCCAGAGGTCCTTTCGTAAACGCAGGGAGAGGTTTCCCTGGTCTTGCTTCAGTGTCTCCAGATGGTTGCGGCCTTCTGGGGCAGTCTTTCTGAGCGATGGACAGCTCCCGAGGCCAAGCCCTTTCTGGTGTGGAACCTGTGACGGCCTCCTTGTCATTCTCCTGCTGTTGCCTGCTGTGACACGGGGAACTTTAAGATCCTTGCGTCTTTAAGAGGAAGCTGGGGAGTGGGGTCTTTCTGGTGGAACAGTTAGAAGTCATATTTACTAATGGTTTTGACCGGGGAGATGGGCCCAAGCAAACAGAAGGTTAGTGACGTGTTTAGGGTTTAGGCTCCGGGTGAGAAGCAGTAGGGGGAAGACACCGTCTCTGACTTTAATTTTATGGGTCCTGTAGACGATGAACCTGTAATGCCCGGGAGCCCGGATACTGTTTGAAATTGCTGCTCGCATCTGGAGTGTAGTTCAAGGAAACACTGCCCAACCTATAAAGGTTGGGGTGGGGGGACCCAGGAAAGTCTGTGGTCACATCCTGCTTTCAACAATTAGCACCTGTGCCCCTTGTCGGCATAGCCTCACCTCCAAAAGAAGAGCAGGAACCTTCTCAGATCATTAAAACAACAACACTTAAACTAGGTGAGGCGGGCACAATGCCACGGAAGCAGCTGTTGTTTAAGAGTCCCAGCTACTTAAGAATGTGAGCGCGCTTCTCTCCCTTCCCCGATTGGACTGGACCTATGGGAGTCTACAGCTCCTGCAGCATGCAAGGCAAATGCAGAAGAGCCCTTGAGGTTCCAGACGACAGGCCCCACAGTGGAACAGCACTTTATAGTTTGCCAGGCAGTCTTGTACAAATGACACTCTCACACTACAGCCATAGAGCGGCCTTGGGTGGGGGGGAGGTATGAGTAGGCACTGTTATTGCCTTTTTCTCATTTTTCTAAAACAGGGGAGTGATTCCCAGGGGAGCTAAGGATTTTCCCAGGCTACACTGCAGCTAAATGCTACCCAGAACTTCAGCATCCTTGCTTCGTGCCGGAGCAATGCATTTTCTGCAGCTGGACCGGCGGGCCACGCTCCGTTCCCCTGCGGAGAGCACTGCCGTGTGCCTCTGGCCACCGCCATGGGAGCTGTGCCCTCTCTGCGTCCCCGCCGCCCTCCGCACCCTGACATGGACATCCAGCTTTGTTCTGCCCACACTTAGGACTTTGAGCTTGGCCTCCTTGTCTGAGAACTCAGTGGGGATGCAGGGAGGGTCCGGCTAAACCCTTGGGACCCTTCTCCTGCCACGAAGCCCTGGGTCACTCTGCAGGCCAGGTGGACCTGTTCTTCACTTCTGCCCCTCACCGCACATCTCAAGGGTTCGGTGAGGCTCAGGGCTGCTGCCGGCTGTGTGCACGTTGGGATTTCTCATCGCAGGCCCGGCCTGCGCAGCAACTTATGGAGGACGAGCCCTGGGCCCTCATTTGAGTGGTCGCCATAAGGGCCTCTTTGATGGCGGCATTGCGTAGACAAACACACGGAGGCCAGGGACAAACTTCTACCCAGGCTCCACGACCTCTCGGCCTCTGTCTCTCTCAGGTGAGTCCCTGATGCCTTTCGGCCATTGTGCCTGCTCCGTCGACACCTGAGCGTGCAGGTCACTCATTCTTCTCTTTTTCTTCCAGGTAGAACTG
>PVJD01007850.1:0-79188 GCA_004026545.1 Mormoops blainvillei
GTAAAAACCTGTGGGGGTTGAGGCAGCAGGAGAAATTCCCAAACTCACAGGAGAGTTCATTGGGGGAGACTGCAGGGTCCCAGAATGTACACAAAGCCACCCACTGAGGAACCGGCACCAAAAGGGCCCATTTTGATTGTGGGTGGAGGGGAAGTGACTGAAAGCCACTGAGAGCTGACTAAGCTGCATCGTTCCCTTTCAGAACCCTCCCCTGGACACAGCACCACCATGCAGCATGTGGGTTGCCCCACCCTGGCATAAACCTAAGGTTCCATCCTTTACAACAAAACAAGTGCACCAGAGACAAACAAAGTTATGTTGAAATTAAAGAACAGATCAAAACTCCAAAAATAGAACTAAGTGATGAAGAGACAGCCAACCTATCAGATGCAGAGTTTAAAACACTGGTAATCAGGATACTCACAGAAATGGTTGAGTATGGTTGCAAAATACAGGAAAAAGTGAAGGCTATGTGAAGTGAAATAAAGAAAAATATACAGGGAACCAACAGTGAAGGGGAGGAAACCAAGACTCAAATCAATGATTTGGAGCAGAAAGAAGAAATAAGCATTCAATCAGACAGAATGAGCCAACTAGAATTTGAAAAAATGTAAAAAGGCTTAGGAACCTCTGAGACAACTTTAAACATCCCAACGTCCAAATCATAGGGGTGCCAGAAGGAGAAGAGGAAGAGCAAGAAATTCAAAACTTATTTTAACAAATAATGGAGAACTTCCCCAATCTGGCAAAGGACCTAGACATCCAGGAAGTCCAGGAAGCTCAGACAGTCCCAATAAAATTGGACCCAAGGAAGCACACATCAAGGCATATTATCAATACATTACAAAATATTAAAAATAAGGAGAGAATCCGAAAAGCAACAAGAGAAAAGGAGACAATTACCTACAAAGGAGTTCCCTTAAGACTATCATCTGATTTCTCAAAAGAAGCCTTACAAGCAAGAAGAAGCTGGAAAGAGGTATTCAAAGTCAGGAGAGGCAAGGACCAACATGCAAGATTACTCTATCCAGGAGAGCTATCATTTAGATTGGAAGGTCAGATAAAGTACTTGACCAGATAAGGTCAAATTAAAGGAGTTCATCATCACCAAGACCTTATTATATGAAATGTTAAAGGGACTTATCTAAAAAAAAAAAAGAAGATCAAAATTGTGAACAGTAAAAGGACAGCAAACACACAACTATCAACAACTGAACCTAAAAACAAAAACAAACTATGCAAACAACTAGAACAAGAACAGAATCACAGAAATGGAGATTACACGGAGAGTTATCAGTAGGGAGGAGTGAGGGGAGAAAGGGAGAAAAGGTGCAGGGAATAAGAAGCATAAATTCTACATACAAAATAGACAGGGGGAGATTAAGAATAGTATAGGAAATGGAGAAATCAAAGAACTTATATATACGACCAACAGACATGACCTAAGGTGGGGGGAATGCTGCTGGGAAGTGGGTACAGGGCAGAAGGTAGAAAAAATGGGACAACTATAATAGCATAATCAATAAAATATAATTAAATAAATTCAAAATGGATTAAGACTTCAGTGTTATACCTGAAACCATAAAATCCTAGAAGAAAACAGCAAAATTTTGGACATTGCTCATAGCAATTTTTTATCAGATATATCTCCCCAGGCAAGGGAAACAAAAGAAAAAAAATGGGACTACATCAAACTAAAAATTTTTTCACAGCGAAAGAAATCATCAACAAAATAAAAAGACAACCCACAGAATGGGAGAACATATTTGCTGGTATATTTGTTAAGGTGTTAATATCCAAAATTTGTAAAGTACTTAGAAAACTTGACACCAAAAATACAAACAACCCAAATAAAAAATGTGCAAAAGACCTGAATAGACACTTATCCTAAGAGGAAACACAAGTGTCTAATAGACATATGAAAAGTTGCTCAATGTCACTAAACACCAGATAAATGCAAATAAAAAACACAATGAGATATCATTTCACACCTGCCAGAATGGCTATTATCAATAAATCAACAAACAACTGCTGGTGAGGATGTGGAGAAACACATCTGCACTGTTGGTAGGAATGCAGTTTGGTGCAGCCACTGTGGAGAACAGTGCGGTGATACCTCATAAAATTAAAAATGGATCTGCTTTTGACCCAGTGATCCCACTTCTGGGAATATATCCAAATGAATTCAGAGCTCTTATTCAAAAGAACAAAAGCACCCCTGTGTTCACTGTAGCGTTATTTATAATCACCAAGATATGGAAGCAGCCCAGGTGTTCATCAATAGATGAGTAGACAAAATAACTATGGGACATTTACACAATGGAATACTACTTGGCTGTAAAACAGAAGACATATTTACCCTTTCCGACAGTATGGATGGACCTGAGGAACATGATGCTAGGTGAAATAAGCCAGTCAGAGAAAGAAAAGTACCATATGGTTTCACTCATATGTGGAATCTAATGAATAAACTGACCTAGCAAGCAAAACAGAGACAGACTCAGAGATGGAAAGTGGATGGCAGCCAGTGGGAGGGGGAAGACAGGGAGCATAGGGATTGAGCCAAGAAAAAAGACTCATGGATATGGACAACAGTGAGGTGATTGCTGGGGGCAGGGGTGTATACAGGGACTAAATGGTAATGGAAAAAATGCAATAAAGATGAAGTAAAATAATAAAAGAATACATGAATGAATAAATAAATAAATTGAGGTGATCATGATATTTAAGTACCAAATAACATTAATAATACCTGAGATTTATGGGGTGATTATTATATTAAACATTGTTCTCAACACTTTACATGGATTAACTCATTAATCCTCAAAGCACAGACATGAGGTCAACAACTTTATGAGATATGCATCATTATTATCTCAGTTTCCACAGAAGAAATCTAAGGCAGAGAGAGGATAAAGTTACTTGCCTAAAATCACAGGGCTAATAAGTAGCTCAGCAGAAAATCAAACTTAGGCTGTCTCCAGAGCCTGCAGTGTAAGTCATTAAACTTTACTCTGCTTTTGTTTATCATTTCTTAATTTATAAAGTAATACATATTTATTGTAGAAAATTTTGACAATACTAAAACTAAAAATAAAATAAATGTAGTTACTTCCAAACCCACCAGCAGAAATAATCACTGTGTAATTTTAAGTATATATGTATATTTCTAGGCCACTATCTTAAACATCTTTTGCAAAAACAAAATCTAAGTGTATTGTAATTGTATTTTTTGCAAGTAGTAGTCCAGTTCTACAAAAATCATTTATTGAAGAGACTGTCTTTATTCCATATATGCTCTTGCCTCCTTTTTTGGGTACTGGATTTTATCAATTTTTTGTTCATTCCAGCGTATTATGTAAGTTAATGAAACTAGACCACCATCTTACACCATACACTAGAATAAACTCAAATCGGATAAAAAACTTAAATATAAGTCACTATACCATAAAAATTCTAGAGGAAAACATAGGGAGTAAAATTTCAGATAACGCATAGCAATAGTTTTGCCAATAAACAGGTCGGACAACATCAAATGAAAATGCTTCTGTACAACTAAAGAAACTGTCAGCAAAATGAAAAGGGAACCCACTGTATGGTAGAATATATTTGCCAATGATACCTTGAACAGAGGTTTAACCTCCAAAATATATAAAGAATTCATAGAACTGAATTGGAAGACAAACATTCCAATTAAAAGATCGGTAAATGACCTGAACACACACTTCTTCAAGGAGAACATATAGAGGGCCCAGAGACATATGAAAAGATGCTCAGCATCACTAGCTATCAGAGAGATGCAAATTAACACCACAATGACATATTACTTTATGCCTGTCAGAATGGCCATCATAAACAAATCAACAAACAAGGGCTGGTGAAGACGTGGAGAAAAGGGACCCCTAGTGCACTGTTGATGGAAATGCAGACTGGTACAGCCACTGTGGAAAACAGTATGGAGTTTCCTCAAAAAATTGAAAAAGGAACTGCCTTTTGACCCAGCAATTCCACTTCTGGGAATATATTCTAAGAATCCCAAAACACCCACTGAAAATAACATATGTACCCCTATGTTCACAGAAGCATTATTTAAAATAGCCAAGTCCTGGAAAAAGCCTAAGTACCCATCAGTAGAAGAGTGAATAAAAAAGCTGTGCTACATTTACACAATAGAATACTATGCAGCAGTAAAAAAAAGGAATTCTTACCTTTTGCAACAGCATAGAGGGAACTTGAGATTATTATGCAAAATGAAATAAGCCAGGCAATTAAAGACAAATACCATAGAACCTCATTTATAACTGGAGTCTAAGGAACAAAATTAACTAATGAGTAAAATAGAATCAGAGGCACAGAAACAATGAACAGACTGATAGATGTAAAAGGGGAGCAGGGAGGTAGGGACTGTTTGAAAGAAGGTGAAGTGATTAGAAAAAGAACATGCATGCATCACCCACGGACTTGAACAATGGTGTGGTGGTTGACTGTGGGAAGGGGGTGCTGTGATGAGAGGGAAATGGAGGAAAATTGGGAAAACTATATTAGCATAATCAATAAAATAATAATAATACATAAAACCTCTGAAAATAAATAAATGTAATATCATTTAATAAAGAACTCTTTGAACTATTGACCTGACTTCTACGTGTCTACACTAGAGAAAAATATCCAATTATGGAAGGATAATGGTGTGGATTCATGCCATAGAATACTTAATTCCAATGGCCCAAAGTAAAAAGAATTTAAATGTCCATCAGAGTGAAATGCTGTAAATGAAGTGAGCATTCAGAGAATGTACCCCAACATGATATAGGTCATACATGACAAACCCATAGCTAACATCATACTTAATGGTGTAAAGCTGAAATCTTTTCCTCTAAGATCAGGAATAAGACAAGAAAGCCTACTCCCCCTACTTTTATTCAATCTAGTATTATAAGTCTTAGCCACAGATATTAAACAGAAAAATGAGGACATTCTAATTGGAAAAGAAGTAAAGCAGTCACTATTTGAAGATGATCTGAAACATATATAGGGAACACTAAAAATTCCCTCCCAAAAATACCATTAGAACTAATAAATGAAATTAGTAAAATTTCAGGATACAAAGTTAATGTACAGAAATCTGTTATATTTTTATGAATTATCAGAAACAGAAATCAAGAAAATTTTACCATTTACAAATATTTCAAAAAAGAAATACCTAGGATTAAATTTAACTAAGGAGGTAAAAGACCTATGCATTGAAAACTATATGGAATCAATGAAAGAAACTGAAGGAGACACATTTAAATAGATATTGTGTGCTCATTAATTGGAGGAATGAATATTGTTAAAATGTCCAGAAAAATCCCCACACATTTATTGCAAAGGGGACACGGAAATACAATGGAGAAATGACAGTCTATTTAATAAAGGTTGTTGGGAATACATAATAGTTATATGCAAAAGAATGAAACTGGAACACTATCTTACATGATATACAAAAATAATTCAAAATGTATTAGATTTGAATGTAAGACCTGAAACCACAAAATTCAGAGAAGAAAACATACACAGTAACCTCCTTGACATTGCTTTTAGCAATTTTTTTAATTTCATTCCAAAGGTAAGGTCAACAATGGCAAAACTATACAAACAGAACTATGTAAAACTAAAAATCTTTTGCAAAGGATATAAATAAAAAGAGGCAACTTACAGAATGGTAAAATATTTGCAAAGTGTTTTTGATAAAGTGTTATTATCCAAAATACACAAGGAAATCTTACAATTCAATAAAAGTAAACAAACAATCCAGTTAAAAATGGATCTGAATAGACATTTTTCCAAAGGAGCATATATGTGGTCAATAGGTCAATGTGTGGTCATGAAAACATGCTCACCATCACTAATCATCAGGGAAATGCAAATCAAAAACACAATGAGATATCAACTCACACCTGTCAGAATGGTTATGATCAAAAGGATAAAAAAAATTTGTCGGTAAGGATGTGAAGAAAGGGAAACCTCGTACAATGCTGGTGGGAATGTGAATTGGTGCACCCAATATGAAAAACAGTATGGAAGTTCCTCAAAAAATTAAAAATATAACTGCCATATAATCTAGCAATTCAACTTCTGGGTACCTATCCAAAGAAAACAAAAATACTAATTCAGAATCGTATATGTATTCACCCCTATGCTCACTGCAGCATCATTTATAATAGTCAAGTTATGGAAACAACATAAATGCCCATCAATAGATAAATGATTAAATAATGTGTGTGTGTGTGTGTGTGTGTGCGCGCGCGCGTGCGTGTGTGTATAAAATCATTACAGAACAATTAAAATAATTAAATCTTGCCATTTGTGACATGAATGGACATGAAAGGTATTATGCTAAGAGATATGTCATAGAAAAAGAGAAATGACACATGTTATATGTGGAATCTAAAAAAAAAAAACAAAGAAACAAGTAAAACGAAACCTGGACTCATAGATACAGAGAACAGAGAAGAATTTGGTAGTTGTCAGAGGTAAAAGGTAGGGAGGTTGGGAGGAGGGCAAAATGGGTGAAAGGGATCAAGAGATACACTTTTGGTTATGAATGTCAGGGTGTGTAGTGTACACCATTGGGAATACACTCAGTAATATTGTATTAACTTTGCATGGTGACGGATGGTAACTAGATTTATTGTAGTGATCATTTTGCAATGTATACAAATATTAAATCACTATGTTATACACATGATACTAATATAATATTGTATGTCAATTATACTTCAATAAAATGTCCATCATGATATATTTTTTCAACAGGCCATTATATAGCCATTAAAGTCATGATTATGAGAATTGTGGAATATTTGGAAAATGCTTATGATATAATGTTAAATTTTAAAAAGCAGCATAGAAAACTGTAAGGGCAGAGTGATTACAACTATGTAACCTTTATGAATAGGAAAACAGACTTAAATGGAATACACCAAAAAGCTAATAAACTTGTATAACAATAGTGGTACTGGGGTAATATTTTAAAATTCATTCTACATTTCATAAACGTTTCCAGTGTAGTTTTTCTAATTAATGTTTTCTCACTTTAAATATATAAAATAAACAAATACTTGAAACAACACATTAATTACATACAAGGCTAGTTTTGTCTTCCTAAATGCAAAATCAGAAATTCACTAGCTATGTCTAATGATTTTCTGAAGATAAATATGTCTTCAAAGCACTATAACTCTTCGACTTACCTACCTGACCAATGTGTCTACTTTATAGGATTCCTCATTTTTGTCAAGAGAGTAGCTACGTCAGATCTATTGCCTAGGTTTCCATACAGAGCCACTTGCTCTAATCCCCATTTCTCTTTTAAAATAAAACATCAGGTATGAAACCTTGAAAAGATAGAAATTAAGTCTTCCTTAATGTGGAGTAGGAATTTTACCTATTTATTCCCCAAAGTAATATAATAAAAAAAAAATCGCCACATCTTCCTGATTCTAGAGTTCAACTTAATTGCAACATGCTTCTACTTATTTCTTATTAAATCAATCAATAAATGGTCTTATATACCTTAATTGAGATTAAATAAATAACAAACAGGTTTAACCTTATTACAGAACTGATATTTCTAGGGGATTGGATGATGACAGCCGAGTAGGTGGAAGCTGAGCCCACTTGCTTGTGCCCCCAGCACGGACTTTCAGCTAATCTTCTGACAAGTAACCTGAACAATCAATGGAATCTCAGATTATATGAATTTTTTTTAAGACAAGGAGTACTGAGGATGCTTTGTACCATCCAGAAAGAGATTTTATAAGTTGAAGGGTAAATGCCCTGTGAGAGGTAACTGCAGCAGTGGAGAGATCAGACAGAAAATGCAGTATGGTGGCTGCTTCCCTTCCTGGAACAGGACCCTGGTCCCACAAAGGGAAACCACCGGCCCTAATTGGGATATATTTGGAAGGATATACAAATTCTGGGAGACTTAGGCTACAAACACACAGCAGGCAGCATGTCCATAGCTACAACACCAATGAGGAGAGTTCCAGAGAGAAACTCTATCTTCCAAAACTGTCAGAGGCACTGGCAGGCTGTGGGAAATCCTGACTAAGAGAGACTTTGTGATTTTGGAGGAGGTGGAGCATGTGGAGAAGCAGCCCATGGCTTGGTGCTGCAGTGTAGGGGCCACATGAAGACTATTAAAAAGTGAGTTGAGGCAAGGCTGTACAGGGACCCTTGCGTTCACATGGATGAGCAGCAGCTTTACCAAAAAAGAAACTGGAGTGAAAATGCAGTTTGGTCCCACTGAGTCCAGCTGCACAGGAAAAACGGGAAGTGACATGTTGAAGGGACTGCTGGACATGGCACAGCATGGATGGGAAGCAAGGGGCTGAGCAGATTGGAAAGTTCAGGCTTGAATATCCTGCAAGAATAGCAGTCTGGGGATTAGATGACCAGGAGCTGAACACCTGAGATTCATTGCAGCCAGGCAGGTCCTGTCACAGGTAGGTGTACCCAACCCCCACCTGCAGGATTGCACTCTCTACAAATCAGCGAGGTCAGTGTCAGGAGCCCCCGCTCAGTGAATATGAGTAAAGGAAAGAAGGAGAAGCTCTGAAAGGGCCCTTTCTGATCATCTGTCAGATACTATGAGCTATGCTGGTTCCTTTCAGCTCCTCAGACCTTGATCCACTGAAACCAGCAGTGCAGAGAGATTAGAGACAGGTGCAACAAGGGTGTTCAGGGTCCCAGCCAGCCTTGGCTCTTAGACAGAGCTACCATCAGTGCAAGCGGGAAAGGGCTGTCTCTTTTATGCAGATAGGCCCATCACAGGAAACAGCTAATTCATCAGAAACTATACATTATTGGAAATAATCTGCAACAAACCAAGATGTGTGGTAGAGGAGCAGAGAAACACTCCCAACATCTTTCCTGAAGACTGAACAGCACCTTCTGAGGTGCGGGATAATCTTCGCTATTGCACCAGAGGCCCACTCTGGAGGCAGGTGGAGATGGTACTGACAGTGCTCTTAGACATTAGATGAACCAATCCTGGGCCTTATGTTGATGGAAAGCTGTCAGCTAAGTGGGGACCAGCTAAGCTTGAAGGAAACAGCCACAGACTTGGATCACTTTTAGTCTCGAACAAGCTGCCTAGGGCTAGACTAGGACACCACCTGACATTAACAGGGGCAGATCGAGAAAGAAAAGACAGTGGTAAACACTGGATTCTGCTGAGCCGAATTCCACCACAGTCTTCTTCATTATTTCAGGTATTTTTTTTTCTCCTGCATAACATATTAACATTGTTTTCTTTTTCTTCACGTTTGTTCCTATTATTTCACTATTTTCATTTTAGTTTATTTCAAATCTTATATTTTATTCCTCCCTTCTCTTACTTCATTTTGCCTTCTCCCTTCCTCTCTTTTATTTTTGTTTTAAATTTTATTTTTTCCCTTTCTACAAATTGGTTCTATTCCACACGCTTACTATTTCTCCTCTCTTCAGCCACTCAAAACCATTCTTCTTTTTGTTAGCCATCTCACATTTTTTTCCCTTTCTTGTAATATCCTTATTTTCTCGCCACCTTTATTACTCATTACTCATTGGTTTTTGATATAATAGTTATTATTGCATTTCTTCAATTTTATTCCTAGAGGTCACTATTTCTGTATTTCAGATCTCAAATATTACTGTTCCTACTTCTACTCCATTTTGTCTTCCTCCTGCCCTTTCTTTTTTTCATGGTAAGATTCAATTTTTTCTTCCCTAATCCTAGTTTTCATTCCTCACTCTTATTATTTCTTCTCCATCTATTCTCTCAAAATCCCTTCTCTGTCCTTTAAACAACTCAATCTCTTCTTCCTTTCTTTTTTCTGTCTTAATCCCTTTCCACCTGTATTAAGCTTTGCTCGTTTTTCATTGATATTTAAGTGGTGGATGCCTTCCTTCAATTTTCTTGGTATGTTTTCACTACTTAAAAAAAATTCAAACCTCATATAATACTCTTACCTTTCCTTACTCCTTTTGCTTTCCTTTCTCCTTTTTTCTTATTTATGATGTAAATTTTAATTTATTTATTCCTATGCCTTGTTTCTATTCCCTAGTTTTATTACTTCTTCTCCCTCTACCTTCTCAAAATCATTTTTTCATTAGTCATCTCATATTTCTTTTTCCTTCCTTATAATAGTTTTAATCTCTTTCCAACTTTATTAATATTTGATGTGTTGTTGATAATGTGGTTGTGGTAGGGAGTTATTTTTCTGAGTGCAGGCTATGTTTCCTGGGTGGTTTTATTTTGTTCAATCAGCACCTGTATAACAGTATACAAGAGGTGGTGTGTGGTGTGAATCTCTGTCAGTAACCTGGAGGGGAGGACTCAGCAAAGAATGACTCAAAAACAACCAAAACCCAATTATAACAAGAGAGCCCACACAAATGGCAAAAAGGGCACCCCAAGAGCATCCAGCTCGGGAGATCAAGGAGACTGTACCACTGAGTCCTACAGGTCTCCTACCACAGAAGGCCACCCCATGAAGACAAGAAGTTGAAGCAGATCAATCTAATTTGCAGGAGCAAAGAAAAAGAATCACCTAAAATTAGGAGACAAGGACCAATTCCCAATCAAAGGGAAAGGGAGAATCCTCAGAAAGAGTGCTAAGTGAAATCGAGGGGAGCAACCTATCAGATATACAGTTCAAAATAACGGGCATTAGGACACTCAAGGAGCTCAGTGATATCTAAAAGTGAATCTATGAGAGCTACAAAGAACTTAGTGGAGACTACATCAGCAATAAAAATGACATAAAAACTATGAATAAGAGCCAAGAGGAAATGAAGAATACAATATCTGAAGTGACGAATACACTAGAAGGAATAAAAAAATAGTATAGATGAAGCAGATAATTGAAACAGAAATTGGAGGATGAGGTAGAAACAAACACCCAGACAGAGCAACCAACCAAACAAACAAACGAAAAAAACAAACTCAAAAAGAACAAAAATAGTTTAAGGGAGCTAAAGGACAACAAGAAACATAATAATATTCACAGCAGGGGGATTCCAGAAAATAACTATAGAGCAAGGGATAGAAAACCTGTTTGAAAAACAATGACAGAAAGATTCCCTAACTTGGTGAGGAAGAATATCATGCAAGTCCAGGAAGCATGGAGGGTCCCAATCAAGAAATTCAAAGTGACCTGCTTCAAGATATATCAAAATTAAAATGACAATCATTAAAGACAAATAAATAATTGTAAAAACATCAAGAGAGCAAAGGGTAGTAATATACAATGGAGATTTGATAAGGTTTTTAGCTAATTTCTAAGAGAAATATTACCATTCAGAATGGCATGGAATATTCCAAGTAATAAAAAGCAAAGGGTTATAGCGAAGGCTACTTTATCCAACAAGGTTCTTATTTAACATGGAAGGTGAGTTCAGATCAGGGTGGCAGAGAGTGAATGGAAGTCACACTGACCTTCTCTCTGGACCAATCAGAAATGACAACTAAACTTGGAGATATCACCTGAAACAAACAATTAACAATAGCAAGGGAGTAGCCTTATAACCTAGGACAGAATAAAGAATCAGCTTCAGCACAACCTGACTGATAAGGAGCACAACAGAAACTTGGAAAGGCTGGCTGGGCACCCTTAGGTGGCAGCACAAGAGGGATATTTAAGTGGCAAGTAGGATCCCCCTGAGAAGAGTGGGGTTTAACCGTAAGTGGGGACACCTGTCTACAATACCAGAGCTCAAAAATTACACAGAAAACAGCCAGCTGGAAAAAGTGGTAGGATTGGGCTCCATCAGAGATAGATGGCTGGAGATGCAAAGAACCATTTAAAGGACCAACACATAAATTTTCATTTGCAACCATTTACCCTGGGCTCTGGAAACTGGGAGCAGAGTGAACTAGAGACATTTGAGGAGAGACTGGGGATAGAGAATTTGGGGAGAGAACTGACAGTAGCCTCTGGGATCCCAGTGCTGAATCATACCCCACAGTGAAGCAGCCATTGAGCTCACACAGACCACTACCCTCCAAGCAGTAGAAGCCTGAGGGGAAACATTAGCCCCCACCCCAGAAAAGATTCTGCCTCACCCTATGGTGCTTAAGACTCACTGCTGCGTGCAGAGTGATTAGATCAACACCTGAAGGAGGCAGCCACAGAGAGTAGATCCCTGGAAGTCTCCAACAGGCTGTCTAACATAAGACATCAACATATGATATCTCCAGAGGTGGACCCAGAAACAAAAAACAGCAGAAAATACTAGAGTCTACAAAGGTGAAATTCACTGTGGTTTTCTCCATGATTTGTGAAATTTTCTTTACTACATAGTGTTTTAAAATTCATTTCTTATCCATCAAGTTGCTGCATATTAAGTCACTAGATTTTATACTACAATATATTCTCTCATTTCTAGAAATAGTCTCAACCTCTTTACAACCTTATTAATACTGGTTCATTAGCTGTCGATAGTGGGATTGCAAGGGGGAGTTACTTTTGCAGTTATGGGTTATTTTCCTGGGCTTCATGGTTTTGCTTTGGCAGCCAATAATGGGAAGATAAAGAAACAATCCCCAAACAAAAAGAAAGGAAGAATCCCCAGAAAGACTACTAAATGAAATAGAGGCAAGTACACCATCAGATGTTAAGCTCAAAACAATGGTTATAAGGAAGCTCAATGAACTCAGTGAGCTCAGTGAGAATTACCAAAAACTACAGAGAAACTGTGAGGGACTTACTGCAAACTATGTCAGCATGGAAAAGGACATAGAAACTATCAGCAAGAATGAAGAATAAATGAAAAATACAATTTCTGAAGTGAAGAACACAGAAGAAAGAATCAAGAGCAGGTTAGATGAAGCAGAGGATCGAATCAGTCAGCTGGAAAACATGGTAGAAAAAAACTCCCAGAAAAAAAAAAAAAGAACCCAAAAGGGAGCAAGGGAAATGCAGGACAACGTGAACCATAATAATATCCATACAATAGAAATACCAGAAGGAGAAGAAGAGAAGTAAGGGATAGAGAACCTGTTTGATAAAATGATATAAAACTTCCCTAATTTGAAGAGAGAAAAAGTCACACAAGTAAAGTAAGCATAGAGAGTCCCAATCAAGAGGACCCCAAAGAGATCCACTCCAAAATACACAATAATTTAAATGGTAGATATCAAGGACAAAGTGAGAATCTAAAAGGTGGCAAGTGAAAAACAGGAACTAACATATAAAGGAGCCCCAATAAGGTTAGCAGCTGACTTTTCCACACAAACACCAAAGCCAAAGCAGAATGGCAACAAATATTCTGAGTAATGAAAAGCAAAGGTGTACAATCAAGACTTCTCTACCCAGCAGGGCTCTCAATTAAAATGGAAGGCAAAATAAGGTATTTCCCAGGAAAAAGAAAGCTAAAAGAATACACTTTTACCAAGCCAGCATTACAAAATATGCTAAAGGGACTGTATTAAGAAGATGAAGAAAAAGAGTGAGAGACAAAGGAACACAGGTACAAATAGAAAAATGAAGAAGTACCTATCAATAATAACTTTAAATGTAAATGGATTAAATGTTCCAATTAAAAGACATAGGGTAGCTGAATGGATAAGAAAATGTGATCCATGCATATGCTGCCAAGAGACCCACCTGTTGACAAATGAAACAAAACAAAACTCAGAACAAAAGACCTACATAGACTGAAAATAAATTGTTGAAAAAAAATCCAAGCAAATGGACAGGAAGAAAAACCAGGGTAGCAATACTTCTATCAGACAAAACAGACTTCAAAACAAAGACCATAAAAAGAGACAGAGGAGGACACTTCATAATACTCAAAGTAGAATCCATCAAGAAGACATAAACAGTGTAAACATATATGCAGCCAACATAGGAGAATTCAAATATATGAGGAAAATCCTGGAGGACTTCAAGGAAGAAATAGACAGAAAAACTCTTAAAGTAGGGGATTTTAATACACCACTGTCAAAAATGGAAAGATTATCCAAACAAAATATCGAAGATACTGTGGAACTGAATGACATATTAGATCAAATAGACTTAACTGATAAAAAATGATATAAAACTTCCCTAATTTGTATAAATTAGGGAAGTATAAAATTTCCCTAATAACTATATATTTTATATATATAATATATATATCCTTCCATCCCAAACAAGCAAACTGCACATTCTTTTCAAATGTGCATGGAACATTTTCTAATATAGACCACATGATAGGACACAAAACAAACCTCAACAAATTTAGGGATATTGAAGTCATATCGAGCATTTTCTCAAACCATATTTTCTTGAGCATAAGTGCTTAAACTAGAAACCAACTTCATGGAAATAATTAAAAAACATTCAAACTCATTGAGACTGAATAGCATGCTATTAAACAATGAATGGGTCAATAAGATAAAAGAAGAAATCAAAAAGTTTCTGGAAACAAATGAAAATGAACACACCATAGTCCAAAACATATGGAACACAGCGAAGACAGTCCTGAGAGGAAAGCTCCTAACAAAACGAGCCTACTTAAAAAAGATAGAAACATTTCAAATATACAACCTAACCCTACATCTGCAAGAACTGGAGAGGCAACAACAAAGCCCAGAGTGAGCAGAAGGAAGGAAATAATCAAGATCAGAGCAGAATTGAATGACACAGAGAATAAAAGAACAATTCAAAGGATCAGTAAATCCACAAGCTGGTTCTTTGAAAAGATAAAGAAAATCAAAAAGCCTTTTAAGCAGCCTCATCAAGAAAAAAAGTGAGAGGACACAAATAAATAAAATCAGAAATGAAAGAGGAGAATTTACAACTGATTCCACAGAAATACAAAGGATTATAAGAAATTACTACAAACAACTGAATACCAAGAAATTTGAAAACCTGGGTGAAATAGACAAATTTTTAGAAAAATATACTCTTCCAAAACTGATTGAAGAAGCAGAAAGCCTGACTAGGCCAGTAACAGCTGGTGAAATTGAAGCAGTAATAAAAAAAAAAACTGCAGGCACACAAAAGCCCTAGACGAGATAGTTTCATGGTAACATTTTATGGAACATTTAAGGGAGATCTAATCTCCGTCCTTCTAAGACTATTCCAAAAAATGCAAGATGAGTGAAGACTCCCAGACCCTTTTTATGAGACCAGCACCATCCTCATCCTAAAACCAGAAAAGACATAACAAAGAAAGAAAATTTTGGCCAATATCTCTCATGAACATAGACTCTAAAATCTTCAACAAAATATTGGCAATTAGCATCAGTAATGCATTAAAAAGATCATCCAACATAACCAAGTGGTATTCACCACAGGTAAGCAAGGATGGCCCAATATTTGCAAATCAAGAAATGTAATACATTACATAAACAAAAGGAAAGACAAAAATTACATGGTCATATCAGCTAATGCACAAAAAGCATTCGATATGGCATGACCCCCATTTATGATAAAACAGTCAGCAAAGTGGGAATAAAGGGGGCATACCTCAACACAATACAGGCTATATATGAGAAACCTACTTCCAACATTATACTGAAGGAGCAAAAACTAAAATCTTCCACACTAAGATCGGGAATAAGACAAAGATGTCCGCTTTCGCCACTTCTATTCAAAATAGTATTGGAAGTCCAAACCACAGCCACCAGAGTAGAAGAAGAAATAAAAACATCCAAATTGGAAAGGAGAAAGTAAAAGTGTTATTTTTTGCAGATGACAGGGTAGTGTACATAGAGAAACCTATAGATGCCACCGAAAAAACTACTCGAACTTATTAGTGAATTTGGCAAAATAACAGGATACAAAGTCAAAATTCAGAAATCAAAGACATTTTTGTATACCAAAAATGAAATATCATAATCCAAAATCAGGAAATAATTCCCATTTACTATAGCAACAAGAAAAATAAAATAACTAGGAATAAACTTAACTGAGGGGGTTAAAGGTTTCTGAGGTTCTGTACCCAGAAAAGTACACAACACTGAAGAAGGAAATTAAGGAAGACCCACAAAAAGGGAAGCATATACCATGTTCATGGATTGGTAGGATTATCAAAATATACATACTACCTAAAGCAATTTATAGATTCGATGCAATCCCTATTAAAATACCAATGACGTATTTCACAGTTATAGAACAAATATTTCAAAAATTTATATGGAATCATAAAGGACCCCGAATAGCTGTAGCAATTTTGAGAAAGAAGAACAAAGTAGAGGCATCACAATACCTGACATCAATCTATATATGTAAGGCCACTGTAATCAAAACAGTCTGGTACTGGTATAAGAACAGACATACAGATCAATGGAACAGAATAGAGAGCCCAGAAATAAACTCATGTCTCTATGGTCAATTAATATTCAACTGAAGGGGCAGAAGCATTAAATGGAGTGAAAATAGCCTCTTCAACAAATGGTGTTGGGAGACCTGAACAGCTACATGTAAAAAAATGAAATTTGACCGCCAACTTATACCACACACCAAAATAAACTGAGGATGGGAAAAAGACTTAAATATAAGCCACGATACCATAAAAGCCCCAGAGGAGAACATAGGCAGGGAAATCTCAGATAGCCCATGCAGCAACATTTTCACAGAGAAGTCATCTAGAGAAAAGGACATAAAGGAAAGAATAAACAAATGGGACTTCATCAAAATAAGAATCTTCTTCATGGCTAAAGAAGACATCAGCAAAATGAAAAGGGAACCAAACGTATGGGAAAATATATTTGCCAATGATAAGTCTGACAAGTGTTTGATCTCCTAAATACATAAAGAAATCACATGACTACATTCCAGGAAGACAAACAATCCAGTGAAAAAATGGGCAAATGACATGAGCAGACACTTCACCAAGGAGGACATACACAGGGCCTAGAGACACATGAAAGGAAGTTCAGCATCAGTAGCCTCCATAGAGATGCAAATTAAAACCACAGGGAGTTACCACTTCACACCAGCCAGAATGGCCATCATAAACAAGTCAAAAAACAACAAATGCTGACATAGATGTGCAGAAAAATGAAACCTAGTATACTGTAGACTTGTGCAGCCACTGTGGAAAACAGTTTGGAATTTCCTCAAAAAACTAAAAATGGAACTGACTTTTGACATGACAATTCCACTGCTCCTATTATACCCTAAGTATCCTGAAACACCAATTCAAAAGAATCTATGCACTTCAATGTTCATAGCAGCAAAATTTACAATAGCCAAGAATTGAAAGCAACCTAAGTGCCAGACAATAAATGAATGGATCAAAAACTATGGAACTTTTACGCAAAGGAATAATATGCAGCAGAAAGAAAGAGCTACTACCCTTCACCACAGCACTGATAGAACTGGAGAGCATTATGCTAAGTGAAATAAGCCAGGCATTGAAAGACAGATACCATATGATATCACCTATAAGTGGAACCTAATCAACAAAGTAAAGGAGCAAGCAAAATAGAACCAGCAACGTTAAAATAAAATACAAACTCAGAGTAACTGAAGGGGAGGAGAGAGGGGAATAATAGGGGAAAGGAGTGGAAGGGCCATCAAGGAACATGCATAAAGGCCCATGGACAATGACAAATGGGGGAAGGTTTGAGTTTGGGAGATGGGGATGGGCGGGGCTGGGTAAAGTGGTGGTGGAAAAATGTTGACAAAAATTAGACAGGGAGAGGCTAAGAATGGCACAGGAAATTGAGAACCAAAGAACTGATATGTACAACCGATAAACAGGAACTAAGAGGTGTGGAGATGATGGGATGGGATGCAGGGCAGAGGGGATAAAAGGGGGGGGGGATGGAACGACTGTAATAGCATAATCAGTAAGATATAAAAAAAAATAAAATGGAAGGTGAAATAAAGATATCCTCAGACCAAAAATAAATAAAATAAAATGAAAGTTAAAAGAGTAAATTTCCACCAAACCAGAATTAAAAGAGATGCTGAAGGTACTGCACAAAGAACATAAAGAAAAAAAGACTAGAGAGGAACACAGGTAAAAAGCCAAACAATGGTGATGAAGAAGTATCTATCAACAATTTCCTTAAGTGTAAATGGAATAAACATTCTGATAAAAAAAACATAGTGTAGGTGAATGGATAAGAAAACATGACCTGCATATGTGCTGTCTATGAGAAAGCCACCTCAGAACAAAAGATCTACAAGGACTAAAGGAATGAAAAAAGGGATGAAAAAAAATTGAAGCAAATGGACTTGAAATAAAAGCTTCAGATATCTTTGAAAATATATGAAAAGGGGTAGTGATACTTATATCAGTCAAAATAGACTTCAAAACAAAAGCCATAACAAGAGGCAAAGGTCACTACATAATACTTAAGGGAGTTGTCCAATGAGAGGATATAACCCTTGTAAACATATATGCATCCAACATGGGAACACATATATACCTAAAGAAAATCTTGCATGACTTCAAGAAAGATATAGAAAACCACACAGTCACTGCAAGGGATTTTAACACCCCACTGTCAACAATGGAGAGATCTTCCAAACAAAGAACCAACAAAGATATTGTGGTACCGAATGACACTCTAGATCACGTGGGCTTAATTGATATATAAAAAACTTTCACCCCAAAGAAGCAAAATACATATTCCCTTCAAAAGCACATAGAATGTTTTCAAAGTTAAACCACATGGTAGGACATGAAAGAACTCTCAACAAATTCAAGAAAACTGATATCATATCAAGCATCTCCTTGGATTACAATGGCTTGACACTAGAAACCAATCGCAAGGAAATTAAAAAGTTTTCCAATACACAGAGGCTGAATAACATATTATTAAATAATGAATGGTTTAGCAGTGAGATGAAGGAAGAAATCAAAAAGTTCCTGGAGAAAAATGATAATGAACACACAATAACCTGAAACTGATGGGATACAGTGAAAGTACTTCTGAGAGGGCATTTCATAGCAATACCTAAGGAAAATAGAAAACTTTCCAATAATCAACCTAATTCTACATCTATAAGAACTAGAGGAACAACAAAAAAACAAAGCCCAGAGCAAGTAGAAGGAAGGAAATAAAGTCAGAGCACAATTAAATGACATAGAGATGAAAAACATATATATATATATAATATGTAATATAAATATATTATATAATTATATATAAACATATATAAATACATAATATAAAACATATATTATGTATTTATATATGATACATAAACATATTATATATTTGTTCGTGTGCGTGTGTGTGTGTGTATAATTAAAAGGATCAATGAATCCAAGATCTGGTTCTTTAAAAAGATAAATAAAATTGACAAACCTTCAACAAGATGAGAGAGAGAGAGAAAGAGAGAGAGAGAGAGAGCGAGCTCAAATTAAATAAAATCAGAAAAGAAAGAATAGATGTTACAACCAATACCACAGAAATACAAAGGATTGAAAAAATTACTCTGAACTATATACCAAGAAATTGGAAAACCTGAGGGGAATGGATATATTTCTAGAAACACGCAATCTTCCAAAACAGAATCAAGACTTAGCAGAATGCATAATAACCTGAATATACTGGTAACAACAAGTGAAATCGAAGTATTAAAAAAAAACACAAAGAACAAAAACAAACAAACAAAAAAAACACTGTTGGAACACAACACCATGGACCAGATGGCTTCACAGGCAATTTTTTCCAAACATTTAAATAATTGACCTCTATCCTTCTCAAATTATTCCAAAATATTCAAGAAGTGTGAAGACTCCCAAATACTTTTTTACAAGGACATTATTATCTTAATTCCAATACCAGGTAAAGACAACAAAGAAAGAGAATTACAGGTAAATATCTCTGATGAACATAGATGCTAAAATCCTCAACAAAATATGGGCCATCTGGATCCAACAATACATTAAAAAGATCAAGCAACTTGATCAAGTGGAATTTATCCTGGGGATGCAGGGATAGTACAATATCGGCAAATCGATAAGCATAATACACCACATAAACAAAATGAAGGACAGAAAAACACATTATCATATAAATAGCTACTGAAAAATCATTTGATAAAATCCAGCACCCATTTACGATAAAATTACTCAGGAAGTGGGAATAGAGGGAGCATAACTCAACATAATGAAGGCTATATACAAGAAACCCACAGCCAACATTGTACTCAAAGGGCAAAAACTAAAAGCCTTCCCCTGAGTATTGGGCACAAGACAAGGGTGTCCACTTTCTCCACCCTTATTCAAGATAGTATTGGGTGTTCTAGACACAGCAGTCAGACAAGAAAAACGTATAAAAGGCATACAAATTGGAATGGAAGAAGGAAAGCTGTCATTTTTCACAGATGACATGATAGAGCACATAGCAACCCTTTAGCCTCCACAAAAACACACACACACACTACTCAATCTTATAGTTAATATTTTAAAATAGCAGGATACAAAGTCAATATTCTGAAATTGATGGCATTAGAAAAAGAAACTAGAAAACAAATAACACTTACTATAGCAACAAGAAAAATAAAGTACCTAGGAATAAATTTAACCAAGGAGGTAAATGATCTGTACTCAGAAAATTGTAAAAAACTAAAGGAAGAAATCGAGAACGATATAAATATTGATGATACAAACTGCTATTCATGTTGGAATGTCAGTGTTTACCCAAAGAGAGCTAAAAGTGTTCTTTAATTAAAATCTTTTAAATTCATGCTGATATTTGTACGTTTGAAATACCATAATTATGTTCAAATGAATTATTGGTGCTTCAGGGAACCTGTGACTCTAGAAAATAATAGTGTTGCTACAATTATTTTTAGTGTTTATTTAATGAGGTAATGATTTATGCAATGTTAATGTTTATATGCAACAGATTGTTAATGATGCAATCATTGAAAACAGTAAACTATGTTATCATTACAAAAAAAAACAAATAAATGGAAACACTGTGTTCATGGATTGGTAAAATTAACATATTCAAAATGTGCATGCTATCTTAAGCAATCTGTAGATTCAATGCAATTCCTATCAAAATACTGATGGCATATTTCACAGATCTAGAAATATTTTTTTAAAATTATGATAGGACCATAAAAGACCCCAACTAGCCTCAGCAATCTTGGGAAAAAAGAACAAAGTAGGAAGAAACACAATACATGTTATCAAACTATATTACAAGGCCACTGTAATCAAAACAATCTAGTACTGGCATAAGAACAGACACATAGATCAGTGGAACAGAATAGAGAGCCCAGAAATAATCCCATATCTCTGTGGTCAATTAATATTTGAAAAGGGGGGCAGGAACATAAATGGAATAAAAATAGCCTTTGCAAAAAATGGTTCTGGGAGATCTGGATAGCTACATGCAAAAAAGTAAAGCTTGTCCGCCAGCTTACACCATACACCAAAATAAACTCAAGATGGATAAAAGGCTTAAATATAAGCCATGATACCATAGAAGTCTCATAGGAGAACATAGGCAGGAAAATTTCAGATATTCTGTGCAGCAATAACTTCAACTATATGTCCCCTACAGCAAGGGATATAAAGGAAAGAATAAACATATGGGACTACATCAAAATAAGAAGCTTCTGCAATGGTAAAGAAAACATCAGCAAAATGAAAAGAAAAACAACTATATGGAAAATCACATTTGCCAATGATACCTAGGATCAGGGTTCGATCTCCAAATATATAAACTCACATGAACCCACAACAAGAAGACAAACAATCCCATTAAAAATAGGCAAAGGACCTGAACAAACACTTCCCCAAATGGGGCATACAGAGGGTCCATATAAACATGAAAAATTTTTAACATCACTAGCCATTAGAGATATGCAAATTAAAATCACAATGAAATACTACTTCACACCAGTCAGAATGGCCATCATTAATAAATCAACAAACAAAAAATGCTGGTGCAGTTGTGGAGAATAAGCGAAACTTAGTACTCTGTTGGAGGGAATGCAGAGTGGTGCAGACACTGTGGAGAACAGTATGGAATTTCCTCAGGAAACTAAAAATGGAACTTCTTTTTGACCCAGCAATTCTATGCTGGAATTATACCCAAAGAATTTTAAAACACCTATTCAAAAGAACCTATGCACCCCAATGTTCATAGCAGCACAATTTACAATACACAAGTGCTGGTAACAGCCTAAGTGCCTATCAGTAAATGAGTGGATGAAGAAACTGCTACATTTACACAATGGAATACTACACAGCAGAAAGAAAGAACTACCCTTTGTGACGGCATGGATGGAACTGGAGACCATTATACTAAGTGAAATAAGCTAAGTGGTAAAAGACAAATACTATATGATCTCCCCTATAAGTGGAACCCAGTCAATAAGACAAGTGTGCAAAATAGAACCAGAGACATGGACACAAAGAACAAACTGACAGGAACCAGAGGGGAGGGTGGATGGAGGTAACAGGGCAAAGAAGCAGAAGAGTTGTCAAAGAACATGTAAAAAGGACCCATGGACAAAGACAACGGTGGCGGGGCGAGTACTGAATGTGGTAGGTGGGGGTGGGTAGGACAGGGGAGAGCAATGGGGTAAAATGGGTACAACCGTAATTGCACAACAATATAAAAAAATTTAAAAAGCTGTGGTACATGTACACAATGGAATACTATGCTGCAGAAAGAAAGAAGGAACTCCTATCCTACACAACAGCATGGATGGAACTTGAGAGCATTATGCTAAGTGAAATAAGCCATTCTGTGAAAGAAAAATGTCATATGATATCACCTATTAGTGGAACCTAATCAACAAAACAAACGAAAGAGTAAAATAGAACCAAAGAGTTGGAAATAAAGAATAAAATGACAGTGACCAGAGGGGAACAGGGTGGTGGATAACTAAGGAATGAAGGGGAATGGGCAAATGAAGGAACATGAATAGAGGGCTTATGGGCATGGACAATGGGAGGAATTGACCATGGGAGTGGGTGGGGATGGGGCATAGGAGAGCTATGAGGAAAAAGGAAGAAAACTGTAACAGAACAACAATGTATTAAAAAATAAGAAATAACATGGGCTTAGTCCCCTTTGAGGTAATATTTCTTTTCGTATTCTACTATACCCTTTGAAGCTAGCCACTGATTTTTACCTTTTCTCAGCAAATGCATATGGGGACAATTGCACTATGTATGACTGAAAGCATCACCATTATCTCCTTGTGAAAAGTTTATATAAAATCTGGAGAGAAAAATGACGGGTAATGATTGAAAAGATCAGATAATTAAAAATGTTTGTAACAAAATATTTCCCCTTAGTATAGGCATCTGTAAGACATTACTGAATTACCTTCTTTGCCTGTGAGATGGAAATAACCATTCTTTACATGTGTTGTGCATTTGGAGGGAGATTTCATACAGTTATATGATAAAGTCTATTGGTTTATACATTAGTTCAATACAGTAAAGTGATATATTGTTTACAGGTCAGTTAGAAACTAAAGGTTGGTATTAAATGCCAGTTAATTAAGAGTTAATTTGAGTGCCTGTAGGTGATTTCTGTCTTTTGCCTTCCTTTATGCCCACTGTAAATATCTGGATAAATGAAAGAATAGGTAAACAGTCGTGCTGATTGAAAAAATGTTCTGTAAGGTTACTTTCAAAACAATCTTCAATAAAGGACGATACAAACAACACAAAGAGTGAACATGCCAGTGTGTAAGAGGGAATTAGTGTAACAGATATTTGCTGAAGCAGGGGAATTTTTTTTTCAATACATTCTCCATCTAGGTTGAAAGTAAGGGATTCCAAGTGTATATGATTAAGCATTTACAATTTCTGTTATGAATTATGTTATAATCTAAACAAGACAATATATAAACATCCACAAATTATTGAGTACAAGCAAGTTTATACTGAAGTGCCTGACTATGTTGTGTAGAACTGCCACATGCCTGAATTTCTCTATCTCTTGACAATTAAGTTTATTTCATAAGCAACGATACAGATATAGTTAAGTAAAATTCATTTATTTATTCAACAATAATTTAATAAATACATACTGTATCATGCAGTAACTATTCTAGGTGCTAGGAATATGTGAATGCAGAAAAGAAACAAAAATCCATACTTACCTTGTAGTGAGAGATGACAGACAATAAACAATAAGCAAAACAATAAGTAAATTTCATAGAATATTAGAAATTAATAAATGATAGGAAAAAAAAAACCTAGACCATGGTAAGGTAGACAGTATGGGGAGATAGGCATGGAGTAGGGGAAGTTGCTTATTAAACAAGCAGGCCAGGATAGGACTCATTGAGAAAGTGATATTGGATCAAAGACCTGAAGGAGAGGAGAGAGTGAAACATGAAGATATTGGGATGGAAGAACATTATAAGCAAAAGAAATGCCCAGCAGGCTAGGGAGCACTCTGTGTGTTCAAGGAACAGCAATGTGAACAGTGTGGCTAAGTGAAGGAAGTGAAGTAGGAAATTAAATCGCAGAGGTGTCAGGATACCATACAATTATGGTCTTGTGGGCCCTAATAGCACCTCAATTTTTATTTTTACTAAAATAGGGAGATCAGTCAGGAGTGTTTTGTAGTACATAAGGCAAGAGATAATTGTGGTTTAGTCCAGGATGGTAGCAGTAAGAGTGGTGAGGAGTCCTTAGACACTAAAAATTTTTGAAGTTAGAGCCAAGATAATGTTCTGATGGATTTCATGTGCTGTGTGAGAGAAGAAGAATGAGTCAAGGATGATGGCAAGATTTTTGGTCTGGCAAATGGAAAGACAGTTTCCATCAACTGATATGGGGAGGAATGCATGTTTTAAAATATCCGAAATTCAATTCTGGAAATGTTATATTTGAGATGCTTATTAGACTTCCATGTACAGATGTGGAGCTGACAGTTGGACAAATACAGAGATATTAATGTGAGAGTCATCAGCATATACAAATTAGTAGAAGGAGTAAATACAGACAGAAAACAAAGGCAAATCCACAGATCAAGCCTGTGGTACTCTAATGTAAGGTGCAGTGTACAGTAGTGTCTCTCTCTCCCTCTCCATTTTCCCTCTCTCCCCTTCCCTCCTGTGTGTACATGTGGGTGTGTATATATTGGGGTATATGTTTGTTTGGGTTGGGAGGGTATCAGGAAACAATCCACTCTGACAACAGGAGAGGGTTCTTTTGTTACTGGCATTGTTTAGAATTGCTGATAAATGGTAAAAATAAACACAGACCAAATTATATTCAGACTTACAGTTGTTTATATGTCTGTATAGACAATACCCTCCTTTATTGCCTGCACCCAGAGTAGATTGCTTCCATGGTCTCACCCTTATGTAACATGTCATTAATCTGAAGCAATTAAGCAACCTGGTTTCTGTTGTACGTATTGTCTCCACCAGTTTTGCATCTGATTTATAGATGCCTTTGTTTCTCCTAATTCTATTTAGAAGGCTCCCTAACCAGGTTTCCTTTGAACATTTGAGCAGGCAGGTGGTTTCTAAGATGACATATCTGCCCTGTGCCAGCCTGACATAAGCATAACGATAACAATGGATTATAATTTTAAAAGTTCGCAGTTTGGATTTTTTAAAATGACCTTTTGTTTTGATGTTTTCATTTAAAATGTTTCTCCCCTTATCTTTATGATGCAGATACTATTATATATCTCTACAACTCCTCCACTATCTATCTACCTGCCCTTAGTTCATTTCCAAAAGCTCCTTACACTTTTAATTATGAAATTCTGAAAATATATCTGGTAAGATTGTTCCAACAGTTAAAATCTGAAATCAGATCTTAATTCGGAAGCTTTATTAATAACCGACTTTCTATATGTTTTTGAGGAACTCCTATACTTTCCAATAAGGAATCTACATGGAAGAACAAAGCAGAGCAGCAAAGAGAAATCACGAAAAACAATGTTAGACTTCTGCATCAGACAACTAGTATCTCTCCTGGAATTGGAGAGCTGGGCACTAGAATAAACGCCTAGCAGGGACATCATGTCAAACAGTTTGCTGTGCTGCTGTTTTAAATATTAAGCTGCTTTAGTTAGTCATATGACCAGTGAAAGAAGCTTAGGGAGAAAAAAAATAATGGAAAAAGATCCTCCCTCAGAAGACCAACTCTTGTGAAACGGTATTGTTTGGCCCAGTTGGAGTAGGGCAATTGCAGTTTGGCCCCTCTTGGCTTAACCATATCACCAGTGTGTCTGCAATGCTGTTCATGATGAAACTGCAAAATGTTAAAAAATGACAGAACACCACCAGCTCTATGGAGGAAGACATGGTGGAAGAGTAACAGGCAGAAAGCAATGTAATCTTTATCTGAACCTAAACAAAGGCTCTAATGAGCAACACTGAACCTTCAGATTAATCTACAGGAAATCCATCAAAAATGGGTTTAGGAACAGCCTCTATGTTTGTTGCATTATTATAGGCGTTAGGATTCATGAAGGCATGGTTTTTCTAACCAAGCTGTCTGGGTGCTGACTTCTTAATCAGCAAAGAGTGTTTGAATACTTATGACTGGAATTCTGACACTAACATGAATGGCAAGTGTTCCATTGTGTCCCATTCTATGTTAGTAGAGAGTGAAGGTAGTGAGAATGTTAAAACTGGTCTTCTGGGCCTGCAGTATGTACCACTCAGCTCAATAGCCTGATTGTTTTTTGGTAAATTTATTTATTTCTATTGTTGTTCAATTACAGTTGTCACTATTTTCCCCCCATTACTCTCCCATACCCTACCCACCCCCACCTCCCATATTCAATCCTCCCCACCCCTGTTGTCCTTGTCCATGGGTTCTTTATGCATGTTCCTTGACTTGATCCTTCCCTTTCTTTCCACCATTATTCCCCTCCTCCCCCCACCTCTGGTCACTTTCAGTTTGTTATGTCCATGTTTCTGGCTCTATTTTTCTCACTTGTTTGTTTTGTTGATTATGTTCCACTTATAGGTGAGATCATATGGTATTTGTCTTTCACCACCTGGCTTATTTCACTTAGCATAACACCCTCCAGTTCAATCCATGCTGTCGCAAAAGGTAGGAGTTCCTTCTTTCTTTCTGCTGCATCATATTCCATTGTATAAATGTATCACAGTTATTTTTATCCATTCATTTACTAATAATAGTAAATGATAGCTGACTTTTAAGAGAGAATAAAGAAGCATGTGATGGGAAGACATGATTAATTTCACAGCATCTTTTCCCAAAAGAGTTTGGTTTCTATTAAATTCCATGTTTTGTCATTTATAAATTTATTGAATGGGTTTATTCAAAGTTCAAAATTTATTTGAAGCTATTGATATTTTCAGACATGTAACTTATCACAATTCAAAATAACACCTCCATTGTCAGCAGTTTTTAATTAGAGGTAACACTAGTTAATAATATTATGTAAGTTTCAAGTATACAATATTATAAGTTGATATGTATATACATTATAGTGTGCTTATCATAAAAAAGCTAGATTCTATCCATCACCATACATTTGACTTCCCTTTACCCATTTTACCCTCTCAGCAACCCACTTTCCCCTCTGGTAACTACCAATCTATTAATCTGTATCTACGAGTTTGTTTGGGGATTTTCTTGCTTGCCATTTGTGACAACATGGAGGAGGCTGAGGTATTTTGCTAGGTGAAATAGGTCAGACAGAAAAGGACAAAATCAAATGATTTCACCCATGTGGAGTATAAAAAAAAAGAAACAAATGAATATCCATTGATCAGTTTTCTATTTACTGCTTTCAACTTTCAAGGGACTCTTTTTCATTTGACTCAGTATTGGGAATTTGAGTAAAATAAGTAGTCATCTCTCCATATCTGCAAGGGTCCAGTTCCAGGATTCTCTGTGGATACCAATATCCATGGAAGCTTAAGTCTCATATAAAATGGCATAGTATTTGCATATAACCTACATACATTTTCCTATATACTTTAACTCGTTTCTAGATTACTTATAATACCTAATGTTATGTAAATAGTTGTTAAAGTATATTGGTTAGGGAATGACAAGAGAAGAAGCATGTACGTGTTCAGTAGAGATGCAACTATCATAGGACTAACTACATAGAATACATCAGCAGCAATGTAATTTTTTTGGACGCTTTCAATCCAAAGTTGGTTGATTGTGTGATTATGAAACTGTAGATATGGAGGGATGACTGTATCCATTCTCCTCTTCAACATCTCTATACCCAGAGCATTTTCAGTGTAGTCCTTAATGAGGATGCAAATATCAAAATACAGCAATCTATTTACTATTTTAGTTACTCTTTCCATTCTTCAAGGCTCACATCTAATCCCTTTTGCTCTGTGAATCCTCCTCTGAGTACTTCCAATAAAAGTGATCTCTCCTTGTTTCCACTACATGAAAAACTAATTGTCTACTCCAGTTTTCTGAGATATTGTTATTTTCTGTTTAGTTGGTATAAATAATTTCACATATATGTATTTTATGTTTTCTAGTCATTTATGAGCCTTTTGAAGACAAAGGATTCAATTCAAGATGGTCTGACTAACTATTAGATGCAAGTACTAACTTAGTGCCATGAGGAATAGAACAGAATTATGGTAAACTAAAGAATGTATATCGAATTTAGTGGTAGTCACATTGAGAAAAAAAAATGCTTTTCTGTTTAAACAAACATATCTGGTCTGCAGGCTACTAGTATGTAATTACTGGTCAAAACTAAAGTATTGGAGGCGAGGATGGAGAGTAGAGAGAACATAGGAAATATAGAATTAACAAGCTGTGAAAGTTCATTCAATGTATGATGGGAAGGAAAAAATGGCATCAAATATTGGCATTAGATAGAAGATAATGTATGTGGTTCAGATAATAAAGAAAGCATCAACAGAGTAGCCATGATGACTTTTCCAGTAGGGCAGCTAGAAGTTTTTATCTGAAAATAAAGAGAAAAGCCAGAGGTAGAGATGTAGATTTTAAGAGCCATGTTGAATATGTGATGTTATCCAGAGATGGTGTAAAACAAGAAGAAACAACCATGAACAAAGTCCTGGGGAACACCTTCATTCTATAGGTAAATAGATAAAGACATGGCCACATTTATAATGAAGAAGAAGAATTAGAAGAATATAGTGTCTCAAAACCAAAGTAAGATAATGCTGTAAAGGATAGGATAGCCTTGAAAGTCTATCAAAGCATTTGTCACGAAGTAAGCATGCAATATTTATTGAGTGAACGAATGATGTCTTGAAAGGACACATAGCAGAAAAGGCAAGAAAATTGGGCCACATGAGAGCCCTTTTCCAGACAACAGGATCTCAGTTTCCTCCAGAATCAGGTAATCTTTATTATAACTTCAGTAAGTAAGTGATGCTATCTATCATTTTAGAGTTTTATATGTTTTGTCCTGTAAGTTTCAACAAACCTTCCACTTGGATGATGATTATTTTCTTTGAAGGTAAATGGCTCTCTGATCACATGTATTTTCAAAGTGGAAAATGTGTGGTTATTCACCAGTGTTACAACTCAGTCAGTTTCAAGGTTTGGGAAGGGCTGCATAAGTTTTCTTCATGACAGCCATGAAAGTTCTAAATGAGAAACCTTTAATCTCTGCCAATAACTTCTCATCTGTGCTTTTTTTAATTGGCAAACATTCTTCTGTGTTAAAGCAAAAGGCTGTCTCCAGAAAAAAAACTAAGGACATCAACATCTCCTGCCCATGGTTTCTACTACTGTGTAGGTGAGACGAGAATTCTCTTTGTAAAAGGTTTGCTAGAGCAAGGCAATGTTAAAGCTTAGTTTGTGTTTTCGAGGGAATCCTCTTTTTTCAATTCTTTCATAACTGTCCATTCGTTCTGGTCTCAATTCAAAAATAGTTTCACCCAAACAGCGCAACATTTATTAAAAATGGATTAGACTATTTGAGTTAGTTGACTGGAATGATTTCCATCTAATTTCTGGTTATCTGGTGTAAATGGGCTTTATATACATGTGTCTGTGCTTTCACAGGCTTGGATGCCTCAAATATTCATTTAAAATATCTGTCCTGGACTAAACCATGTTCTGGTTCAATATCATGGCTTTTTTAAAGTTGGAAATAATTAGGCCAGGAGCTAGGAGCTAAAGTAATGTAGCTGCTTCAAGAAAGGCATCCAAGTAGCACTCACTTGTCTCTTTGTTTCAGAGAGACCCAGTTGGAAGAACACTTTATGTGACTCATCTCTGTGCTTTAGTGGGGAACCAGTTATCTCAAAGTTATCTAAATTATCATTTGGATATGTGTGTGTGTGTGTGTGTGTGTGTGTGTGTGTGTTTATTTATTTATTTATTTATTTATTTATTTATTTATTTATTTATTTATTTATTTACTTATGGCAGGATCTTGCCCTTACCACTGAACAGCTATGACATAGCTAATCTGGGTAAGAGTGAGTGTTCAAGGTCAGGGAAAAGGAACTCAAGGGCCAAATTCTTGGCAGAGACATCCAGGTAAGGTAACTGAATAGAGAAAAGCAGCATGATCCTTTGCATTACAAGAGGCAGAAGAATAGAGGGTCTAAGCAGAAGGGGAGGCTGGCAGACACAGTTCTAAAAGGTCGTATCTGTAGGTTTTACCGTACCAAGCCACAGTTTTGTTTCAAGGATTCACCCTAGCATCCAGTCACTCTGCTTAATTATATCAATATTTTAAGAAAACCTCTAGGGATTCACTTTCTCTTCTAATTAGTCTTCAAGTTTAGTTTCATATTTTACCGTGTGAAAGATCGTGTGTGCACACATGTGCACATGTAGGTTTGAGTGGTGAATAAGACACTGAGGTTCATCCAAAGAGAGAGAAGACTAAGATACAAATTCACATGCCAGAAGCTCAAGTGAATATGTGCAAGATTTCATGAGGGGTACATACTAAGTGCATAGCAGGAGACAGAGATGGTTTCCAATAGCAGAATACAGATAAAGCATCTTTAAGTAGAGAATATTTGAAAAGGAAATAAAATAGTAAAATATGGGAAAAAGAGACAATGACAAGATTGAGAGTGGATCAAAGACAGAAGAGCCAGGTAGACAGAAAGGAGCAATACATGTTCAAAGAATCACCATAGCAATACAAATGAACTATAGTAAAGTGTTCCTGTTGGGAACCAGCAGCAAATGTAGATGGACCAAATGAAGCCTTGGCTCAGTGGTTCTCAAACTTTTATGTACATCTGAATTACTTAGGGGAGGGCTTTCTAAAAATGAAAAATTTTGGACCTGCTCCCAGAGATACTGTTTCATGGGTCCAGGGTACTGCTGAAGAATTTGGAAGTCTAATAGGCACCTGGAAAAGATGCTGATGTTGGTTGTCAGAGTACCTACTTAAGATAACATTAAGTTAGAAAGTGACACCTGGTAGGAGTCATTGTCAGGCTCCTTTAAATTCCAAATTTGCTTAATCATGTTATGGTTATATTTTTTATTTGAAATAATGTCATTGAACTATGTATTTCTACAATAGATATATTTTACAAAGCAAGCTATGCTTGCAATTTTAATTGAAATGAATTATTTCAAATGAAACAGGAATAGATACATCAAGCAAATCAAAACTTTATATATAAACAAGCTGACCAAATTTGTTTTTTCCATCAGTGAGTGTCTGTTTGAAGGTGACTAACACCTCTTTTTCTTCTGAGTTTGGATAAATTAGGAAACTACCTACAGCTCAGTTTGCAAAAATTAGCTATTATTCACCATCTGGTAGAGCTTTGGTTACTTTGGTTTGAATGTCCATAGGAGTGAAATCTGAAATAAACCCTTTCATTCCATTTGGACAACACTGTGCATTTATCAAATGAAATATATAAACTTCCAAAGTTACATAATCACAGTTGATGGATGTATTTCAGTATGCAGGCATGGGACATAGGTACTTTGTGCCACTGAAAAGAAGCCTTAAAGGCCAGAAACCAACTAAGGCAAAAAAAGAAAATTGTGAGGTAGAATTTTTTCCAGGCACGTAGATAAAATAAGTATATTCCACACAGAGCAAACAGTATGATGGAATATGCATAAACCAAAAAATACATTGTGTACTCTAAGAAATGGATAGATGGCTGGTTTTGCTAAGGTAGGTTGAGGTCTTATGTTGAATAATTGAATAATCATCATAATAAACATTAATACCTACAAAGTTCTTACAGTGTCAGGAGCTATTCTAAACACTTTACATATATTAACATTTAATTATCACAAAAGTCTTTGATATAGGTGCTATTATTAGTCTTGTTTCACAAGGATATTGAGCTATTGGGAAGTCAGCAAAGGGTTTCAGACATGATCAGAATGGTATGTGACAAATGTATTTTAGCTGCAGTGAGAAAGATGTTTTAGAAAGGAGACTAGAATCAGAAGATTAGGAAAGAGGCAGGTATAATAATTCAGGAAAAATTTAATGAAAAACTTGAATTTTGACAGTAGAAATGGAAAGTAAGAGCATTTGAGAGAGAGAGAGAAAGAGAGAGAGAGAGAGAGAGATGGCAAATTAACCATACTAAGTAGCTAACTGGATTTTGCGTTTAGGGGGAGGAGTAAGAGAAGAATTATTAAATATGACTTCCAGGTCTCATGAGTCTATAGGTATATGCTGGCAACACTTCTCAGGGCAGGAAATGTAAAATGAAGCATGTTTTATAGGTAAAGTATTAAATTTCATTTTGGACACATCATATTGAGATTGTAGTAGCACACCAGAAATAAATATAAAACAGTTGGCTATCTAGATGTAGAATTAGGAGAGACACCTAAACGGAAGTTAGAGTTGCGTATTGACCGTATTTGTATGTATCATCTTTGGCCTTTTGGAGTTCCCACCTTCATCACTGTTGTCTGATTTGTTAGTAAGAAGCATGTTGGTTTGGAAGGAAGCTAAGGTTTTTCAAGAGCATAAGACCTTAGCACATAAAGGCAGCTTAAAAATACACCAAAGTTTGGAGTCACTGTGCCTTGGGTTGACGTGTCTCTCAATGCCATATATCAGGACAGGAAGGGCTTACATGGTTAACTAGGAAGTATCTCGGTAAAGAGTCCACTTGTGCTAGATTAGTATTTATCAAACTTTAGTTTGCATAGAAATCACCTTTGGGATCTTGTTAAAATGTAGATTGTGATTCAGTAGGTTTGGCGTGGAACATAAAATTCTATATTTATATCAAGCTCTTGGAAAATGCTGATGCTAGTATTCCATGGACCATACTTTTCACAGCAACAATCTACATAACTGCTGCCCAATAGAAATATAAAATGAAACATACGTATAATGTAAAATTTTCTAGTCACCATATTAAAAATTAAAAAGGAACTTGTGAGATAATAAATTTAATTAACCCCATATATCCAGATATTATAATTTCAGTATGCATATAATATGAAAATATTAATAAGATATTTACATCATTTTTGTACCAATATTTTGAAATCCATCGTGTAGTTTACACTTAGAATTCATCTATCTCAATTTGGACTAGCCACAATTTCAAGTACTTAAAACCACACATGAAAGACATAGTAGGCTGAGATAGCTGCAAATAAGGTGTCATAAAGCAGTGATCAACAACATAAAATCATCCCCAATAAAATAGATTTCAAGTTTTCACAATTCATTTGAAAAATTTCATCCTACTCTGTCAGTCATCTGCTCTCTTATTTTGTAATGTTGAGCCAAACGGTGGCTTAGCTCAGATGATGTAACTTTCATTTTCCATGTAGCTACCAAATATGTGATAAACACATTTCAGACTAGTCCACTTAAGAAATTGAACAGGTAGTAGAATAAGTACCAGAATAGGTGTCAGGAGATATAAAGTCAGGTTCAAGAGAGTTTTGTCCCCATTTACTTGCTCATAAGTTGGGCCACACAAAGTATCCTGCTGGGTAAAATGTGTGTGCATGTGTGTGTTGGGGGGAGGATTGGAGTGGATGATCTCTAAAATTACTCCCAGTTTTCATTTTTTAATAATATATATCTAATACTATTCATTGTGATCACATTATAATTACAAGTTGATACTTGAAGCAACAAATGGACATAAGCCAACATATCCAGGCCCCGAGTCATTTCAACAATATATCAATTATGTTGATTAATGAGCTTTGAATAAGAATCCATAGCCAAATATTTTCTAATGGCTGGACCTACAGTAAATCAACAAAGAAAAATAGCCTTAGCAATGGCAGCAGTAACCTGCCAGGTATGGAACTTTGATAAACATTACCCAACATCTCGATCATAGTTAGCTGCCTAAATTCTCAACTGAAGTTTGTAGGGTTTTGTTGCTTGGGACAGGTCATGCCAAGGCCAAAATTAAGCAATCAAATACAAACCAAGAAGGAGCAGAAGAATCCATCTTTTTATTATATCCACTCTCATAACAAAACCATAACAAGTTAAAATCTCTTCTCTGTTTCAAGCTGGTAGAAAAAAAAATTACTTAATGCAATCTATTACCTGTAAGTATATTAGGGTGGATTAGAAGCCATGAAAATTAAGTGACTCAAATGGAATTAGAACAGTTGAAACCATAGAAAGTAAGGCAGAATTTAACTTTAACGTGCTGATGTTCCCCATGGCTTCCCAAAAAATTGAATATATTTTGAAATGTTAATTAATTTTGGGAGAGTATTGGACAATCTGAGAATTGTTAGCTTCCTCTGATGTTTAGAAAATAATTTGAAAAAGGGGCCAGATACACTATTTAGACTAAAATAAATTGTTTGCCTCAGACAGTACTACTGTTTTTTTTTATAGTTGTAGTATTGATATATATATATATATATATATTTAAATTAAGACATTAAATACATACATATATATATATATTTAATGTCTTAATTTAAAAAGAACTTTCTACTTCAAAACTCATGTCTTGTCTTCTTTGAAGGGTAAAAATACACCATAATGGAAAGAACCTTAAAATCACGTTATAGCATGCGGGTCATTGGTAAATCACCCTCAACAGAAAGATATTGAATTTTAGAGATATGAAGAGATTAAAACATAACTGAGAAAGTAGGCCATCTTGAAGTTTATGAATTGAATATATTCCCACATATATAAAGAAGGTGAGATGCTACTAAAGTGCGTGCTACACGGAGTTCATCTCTCAGTAGCCTCCTTAGTCTACCTACATGTTATTTTCAAGACCATACTTCTCATTTACTTTCTTAAACTAAATTTTCTATGGCATTCATCTCAATAGATACAAAGTACACATCATTTGAAAGGAAGTCCTCCACCCCATCCCTATGGCTGTCCATCTCAGTCTACTCTCATGGTGTAAAAAGCAAGAGGCACAGAGGTATGTAAAGGGAATCTCATACATAATCTTTCTGGAGAGTTCCTTAGCAGGATCTACTGCTAGATCTTAAATAATCAATGTTGTTGAAGTCCAGTCACATTCTCCTTGCTACTTCTCCAGAAAAAATCATGATTCAATCAAGCACATGAATGCAGCGACAGCCTGAATGTAGGGAAATCTATATTACATAGTATTGAGGATACAATAAGACCGAGCATCAAAGAAAACTGGTTCTAGGTCAGAGTGATGGACCCAACTTTTGAAGCTCTCCTGCATTGAGATGTATTGAGATGGCCATGAGACTGCAGATCAGGTGTCGAATTATAAGAAATATAATGGACCAAGGGCTTTAGATGTTGTGTGGATAAATCCATCATCATATTGGTGTTGAGAATACGTGTCCCATGGGCTTCTTCCAACCACTGGATGAGCCATGACAGGAATATTAGGCAGATCCACTGCGGGGAGACTGAAAGCACCTTCTTGGCAGACTTTGGCTTGAGGTCTCACTAGTGGCCTTGTCAAAACTTCCATAGGCTGTAGGATTTTGGAATGCTTCTACCCAATCTCCTTTTTATCTATCTTTTATTATTCCATTGATTCATTCACTCATTCATTCATGAATACAATAAAACCATGACTCATCTTTAGTTAAGTTCAAAAATTGCTCGACAGTATAATTTGTATTAGCATACCATCCAGTAGTGTCCTTTCTTATATATACAGCCTTTGCTATAATAAAACTGGAAACCTCACTAATTTACAGAATGAAGTATTTTGTTTATGTAATTATGTAATAAATACATATTATTAAAGAAAATCTAAAAAATGGAGAGGTATTTGATATCCATGGATTAAAGATTCAATGTTATCAAGAAAAGAATTATCCTTCAACTGATCTATAAATTCAACAAAATATCTATCAAAATCCCAGTAGGCATTTTTTTTAATCAAAGAAACTTCCATGTTATAATCTTTAAGTTTATATGGAAAGGTAAAGGATTTAAAACAGCTATAACAACTTTAAAAAAGAAGAACAAATTCAAAAGACTTATACTTCCCTAAGGATAGATATATAGATCAATTGAACAAAAATAAAACTTTACATATATGGTCAATAGATTTTTGACAAAGGTGAAAAGGCATTTCAGTGGGGAAAGTGTAGTTTTGCTGTTTGTTTTTTTTAATGTCACTGAGGCAATGCAAAAAGTTTAATTTATACCTCTATCTTACATCATACATAAAATTTACCCCAAATGGACCATAGATATAAATGTAACAGCTAAAGTTACAAAAATCTTAGAAGAAAATATCAGAATAAATCTTTTTGATATCGGGATAGGCAAAGATTTCATAGCAATAACACCCAAAGCAAAAAGTGACAAAATAAAGAATAGGTCAATAGAGCTTCATAAATATATATGTTTTATGTCTCCATTAAGAAAATGAAGACAAATCTCCAACTGGGAAAATAATTTGCAAATCATATACCTGATAAAAACTTTTATTCACAATATATAAAGAACTTTTAAAACTCAAAGAATCCAATTGAAATTAGGCAAAGATCTGAACAGACTTTTCTCCACAGAAGATATACAAATGGTCAAATGAAAAAAGCATGCTCCACATATTTTAGCCATTGTATACTTAAAATGAGTAAATTTTATGATATTTAAATTATACCTTGATAAATCTGTTAATAATATGTATTAAAGATCCATGTTAAAAAGGAATGTACATATATGAGACAGAATTAGACTCACACTTTCCCATAGTTTGAGGAAGATAATTTATAAAGGTGGATCTGTGAGATGAGTTAAATGACATCTTCCCTAGACATCTTAACTGAAGTGGTCGAAGCTAGCAAGATTTTAAATATTAGAAAATCTTTTGTCACCTTCATAGTTATTTCATATACATATACACAAAAAGAAAGACCTGGTGAAAACAAAATCAAAGAGACAATCTGGTGTGAATTTTGAAAACCTGGATTCATATTCTGGCTCTAACAGTAAAATTTGAGGCTTCCTTGGCTGTTTTTTTCCCATCTATAACCAAAAGAATAATATAACAATCTATGTGAAATTGTTTTGTAAACAGGATTTACAACATACATTAAAGGGACTTTTTTATCGGTGGTAGTAGAAAAGATTAAATGTACAAACACATAAACTGTGCTTAGTAGCAGAAAGTGACCCAAGAGAGATGTTTTGGGTTGGTCAAAAAGCACACTTAGTTTTCTTTTTCATAAAAGACATGTTTTTTTCACTTTTACCAATAACTTTATTGATTTGAACATTTTGACTATGTCGGCTATCTTCTGCTATTGGCTTTTAAAAAAGATTTTAGTTATTTTTAGAGAGTAGGGAAGAGAAGAAGGAGAGAGAGAGAGAGACATCAATATGTAGTTACCTCTAATGTGCTCCCCGACTGAGGACCTCGCCTGCAACCCAGGCATGTGCCCTGACCAGGAAGCGAAACTGTGACCCTTTGGTTCACAGGCCAGCACTCAATTCACTGAGCCACATCAGCCAGGGCTGCCATTTTCTTTTAGTGGGTAGAAGCCAGGGCTGCTGCTAAATGTCTTCCAATGTATAAGACAGCCCCACAGCAAAGAATTATTTCACTAAGGTGTCAATAGTCCCAAGAAACTTCACAAACCATTTTTGAGACATTCACTTAGTTACAATGGCATTTTTTTTGCATTTCAGTTGCATGTTTACCTTTCTTGAAGTAATACAGCATAATATGCCAAAATGTTGCATATTTTCTTCTGTCTTCAATATTGAAATGGCTGCACAAAAACATCACCAATTTTGATGTTTTTTTTTAATGCACACTGACATGACAGCTGTCACAATACAATGTGACAACATTGTTTCAAATGAAGTTAAAGGCAATGATGTGCTACTAGAGCCATCGTATGGAAAAAAAAAAACCTAAATGAACATTTTGGTCAACCCAACAGATAGCATACTATGAGATTTCCGAAAAAGGAGAGGCTTTTTAAAATTTCTTTTTATTGTTGTTGTTGTTGTTTTGGCCTTAGTGAACAGAAAACATTCATGGAGATTCTGATATTTAATCTGGACCATGATGGGTATTTCCATTTTAGCAAGTAGAGAAGGGGGAAGAGGACCGGACAGAAAAGGTAGGGGAAGTGTGGGCCACACATGGGGCACATAATTCACATCTATTTATCTGAAACATGGTTTATTCCTTCCTTATCCTGTCTTACACTTGAAAGATTTCCTCCCTCTGTATTCCATTTCTATTCACATTATATAAATTCTACCTCCTCTGTTTTGCTATTCTCTGACACAGTACCATACACAACACCCTGCCTAGCACTCACCCTTAGATGTCACATAAGATCTGGCTTGATACTTTGCTCTTATCTCTCATTTGGCACTGTTTTAGCCTCGTATCACATTACAGTCTTTAGGTTATGGTAATCTTGTAATCCCTAGATTGTAAACCTGAGGTACAGTTTTGTCATATTCCTTGTTAGAGTTCCTACACACAATGCCCTCTTGAAATTATTTGCTGAATTGGGGTAAATTCACTGAATATTTATTAAAAGTTTATTGTTTGCCCAATATCATGCTAGATAGAATACAGCATAAGACTTCATTCTTGACCTCAGGTTAGCCAGAAGGTCCCAAGCTGCATGTGAAATAATTTACAGAATGATAGGAAACAAAATGTAATGCATTCAGAAATGGTGATTGTCTATCCCAGCTAGTATCTAACAGGGACAGTAAATATATATCTCACTTAACCACTCCTTGTCATCTCTCAAACTATTACAGACATCCAGATGAAGAAGGAGAATAGAGAGACAGTTAAACAAATGTGATAAAGAGAGTGCCAGTGCTCCCTCAATGGTAAATTAAAAACAAAGAAGCACACTGATATTAAAATCTGTTGGAAATGTCCATTAGCCATTAGTTTAAAACAAAATTACACAACAAAAGATATGTCTTAAATGAAAATTGAACCATCTCCTGTCTCATTTTAATAAACACTACATTCAAATTATTTGTTTCCCTGAAGATGCACTGGTTAAATTCTTCCACAAATAAGTATTTGGCTCTAGGTCACTTGCCAATGCATATTATTTGGCCTGTGAGTAGTTCTTAAGGGCATTTCATTCATGGACCTCCTTTAATGAAAGCTGGTAATTGTCCCCCAGGAAAAATGCATAGTTTTTGCATACCACTTTAGGTGATTTTGGATATGTCTCCAAAATTAATTCATGTAAGTGTAGCCCTTTAGAGGAGTCTCCTAGGGCAGTAAGAGGCAAGACTTTCAGTTCCAGGGAGCAAGTCAGCCACGGAAGAGTGTGGGGTCATTCCAAAACAGTGTAAGACAGAAGTCCTTGACTATCTGGTCCCAGCCCCAGGCAAATCTCACTTGCAGAGATGGGGATCCCAGACACCTCATCCTGAGTGTGTTAAACATTTAAATCACTTAATTAATCTGCCTCATTCTGATTCTACACTTTTCTGAAAATAATTTGACTTTTCCTGTATGTCTGCTTATAAAGCAAGAAAGTAAGGGCTAGGAAATGACAGTAACCCCTATAATGGTTGTAAGTCTGATTGTAAGTTAAACAATTTGGCCTTTGTGTTTACACATCAGTCCTTGTGAACTTGATTAGTATCAGTCAATATCCTTGGACCAAATCAGCTCTGGGACAATAAAAAGGCAAATTTCTGATTCTGGTCTGTTGGGAGGAGTACACGAAAGGGCCTGTGAGGCAATTTTGGTGTTCATCAGCCCCTCCTAGTATCTGCTAAACTTCAGCATATGCATGTTGACCCTTGACCCATGCCTGCCCACACAGTCTTTCATACTTTATAAGTTTTCACATTTATTGTCAAGTTTGGTTTGTGAGCATGTACACCATATATGTAGTTTTAATCAGTACTTGAAGCAATGTTTGGATTATTTTACATACATATTTTAATGCATGTGCTTGCTTTTCATTATGTAGTAAGAATTTGGTCCCAAAATTGTAGGAATAGGCAAGGATATTTTTGGGTGCTCCCCTTTTGAAAAACATTCTTTCCATAATTCACTTCTTAGTACCTCTATCAAATACTGCACTTAGGGTATGCTTGAAGGGAGTAAAAAGTTCACTCATGGACATTGTGGTACGCACAAGTATAAGATGGCTTCCAAGAAACCTGACCCCTGGTATATATACCTTATGTGATCCCTTGTGAGGATATGATTGAATATCATTCTCATGATTAGGTTTTGTTCTATGATAAAGGTGAAGGAATTTTGCAGATTAACTTAAGCTCCCTATGCAGTTGATTTGAGTTAACAAAGGGGGAGATTATTCTGATTAAGCCTGACTTAATCATATGAAACCTCAAAAGCCTGGAAAGATTAGAGAAATTCTAAGCAGCAGAGATGTTCTCTTGCTGACCTGGAAGAAAGCAATTAATTATTTTAGGAGCTTCGTCCGTAGAAGGCCACACATCTAGAACCTGAGAGCAACATCTAGAAGCTGGGAATGACCTGCAATTGACAGTGAAGACAAAATGGAGATGGCATTCCTATAATCACAAGTAAAACAATTCTGTCAACAACCAGAATGAGCTTGGAAGAAAACCCCAAAGGTCCAGATGAGAACACAGCCCACATATTAAGTTTATTTCAGCCTTGTGACACTCTCATCATTGAAACCAGCTACACTGTACCTGGACTTCTGACCTAGAGAAAAGGTGAATTAAAAAAAAAAACCCGTAGCTTAAAAACCATTAAATTTTTGGTACTATATTATGCAGCAATGGGAAACTAATACAACAATAAATTAAGAACCTGTGGTCTAAAGGGATAATACAGACCATGCAGATGACAGAAGTAATATTCCACAGCAGCTGTGACTTTCAAAGGTGAGGTGACATTTTAAGGATTAAAGTTTTCTCAGAAAAGCTTTGATTATTCTTTAGGTCTAAGCTTTACTGAGAAGAGCTAGCTACACAACAATTCGCCAGGCAGATCAGATCTAACAAATTAAAAAGATTTATTTTTGCACCCAGAACCATTCTTTATTAAATATGTACAGTTGCCCAATAGAGAGCTATTTATTTTCCTTCTCCTCCCAGCCCCCTGGCCTGATATGGCTGCAAAACCTCCTCTTCAGTCATGGTTGCTAAGTGTTTGAAATACATTGTTCTTACCAGTCAGAGAACTTGTGTTGGTTACTTAGAATTGCTTGTACTGAGCTGCCTTATAACATCAAATCTTGTGCAAAAATTCATGTACATATCCCAATGTAACCATTAGTAACCCCATGTCTAATGTCACAAACTTATTTTTCCTTTCTCCTATGTTTCCAACAAAACATACTTGTCTAGTGTCTATTCTCATAGGTTCCTGGCAACAACAACAAAAAAAAGGTGTTAATCTGATCCATTCATTCACCCAACAAAAATTAATAGACGACCTATCACATGCTAGATACAATCAACATTTTCTGTGGGACAGAGACAGCTTTATGGGTCTATGATCTGTGCAGTTGCACAGAGCTGTGTATGTAGAAGGGCTCTGTGCTTATTTTAATGCTCTGATTTGCCATCTTGAAATTTCTAATCATATTTGAACAAGGGGCCCTACATTTTTACTTTACACTGGGCCTTATAAATTATAAAGCTAGTCCTGCTGTGGGAATATAATATAAAGAGGTACACAACTAGACTAAAAGGATAGTGGGTTATCTACATTATAGTTTGTCACTAAATGATTGCATGGTCTTGCACAAGTCAATTACCTTTCTAAGCCTCAGTTGCCTCTCGTATAAATTGAGTGGAGACAGGCTGAGTCAGTGTTTTCCCATACTTGCCTGATAATGAAAATCACCTGTGGTGGTTGTTATGCTTATAAAGCACAAGTTCTGATAGCAAACTTCTAATTCTTTCTGTCAGTTTGTTCCCATCACCATGTCTCCAACAATCCCTTGTACCCCAGCACTTATGACCCATCCCCATAGTCACATGAGACGACATATTTTGGAGGTGGAGGATATAAAATCAGGGGCAGATACATGAATGAGGTTGCACTTGAGATGAATATTGAGGGATGGGGCAGGCTTTCCCAGACAAAGATGAAGGGGAAGATTTTCCAGAGAGAAATGACATTTATGTGCAAAGACAAAGATAGTGCACAGGTACAGAACATGGTATCATGAGTCAGTTCAAATTTAGATCTTGTACTCTCTCTTTCCATGGCCCACAGCCCTCATCTATGTCATTGGGAACTTCACACACACAGACACACTCATGTGCACACAATGTGTATGTGTGAAAATATATCTATATTCCTACATTTTGGGATTCCCCCCTTCTGTTTTTGAGAACATAAATAGTTCTGTTATTTCGTCAAGGGAAAATGTGAACTCTGCCTCTTTTGATAGTATTCTTTTCTGTGACAGCCACCTACAGTTTCTCTGGGTCTCTCAAGGTCTGGCTCCTATGTGCCTGTGTGTGCATGTAAGTGTGCACAGTGTTATGTCCATGATATATCATTACTTGTGATATCCTTGCATTATCGACACATTCAGAACATCTGCATATGTTGTACAAGCAGCAGTAAAGTCACCAAATAATGAACAGTACAAATTTCATTTGATTTTACTGACATGTAAACTAACAATAATAAAATAAATAAACCAGTGGCAAGAAAATAACCATAAGACCAACCTTTTAAATCCCCAAAAAGTTCATAATTCTATGTCACTTTTCAGAATCATATTGTTTCTTACATGAACACATTCCAATACAATCAGTAGAAACATGCATGGCAATGCCAGTAATTTCAACATTATGATGTTATTGTCCTTGAGCTCAATTTCGTAGTACCATTGCTTAATGCTTCATACCAGGCAAAATTCAGATGCCTGAATTTGCAAATGCAGGAACAAACATTTAATACACTAGAAATTTTGCTGTAGCTTGTATCATTTCATGCAATTCAAAAGGCTACCAGCTTTCTGAGTTACTTTGCTATAGCATTAGAGGGAGCAAAGCTTGCTTATTGTTACATTCTCACTGATAAATTGAAGGTCAACCTGGGATCTTTGTCAGGTTGAAACCTAAACATTAGCCAATACAGAAAGAACAGCTCAACTCAAAGCTCTTTTTCTGGGCTGTGGTAAAGTGCAGCAGCACAATATTTCAGCTCCACAATGGCTTTATTAAATGTGACAGCAACAGCTGGACCTCCTACAAGTGGCAGAGATTTGAAAGAAACACAAGCCCATTAAAGAAAGAATAAAAAAATATAATTTGAAATATTAAATAATATTAATGTATCTCTGAGCTCCTGGTGACCATGAAAATCCCAGAAGCATGAGTGGAGTTTTGCATTGTGTTGAGATAAATAGCTATGATTCCCTTTGGCCACCCTGACTCATCTTGTTACATTTATCTTTACAAACATAATAGGAAACAGCATTTTGAAAAGCCACCGTATCTCATGTGGTATTTGATTAATAAAAACAGTGAGAGTAAGTTGTAACAAGCATAAATTTGTTTATTCAATAAATTCTAAGGCAAAGCAAAACCCCTGAGGTCTGCATTCAAGTCTCTCTATCTGTTTAGCTTACTCTGCCACACCAGACCACATTTCACTGTGCTCTACCATGAAGAGGTCATGAATCCTTTCAGGACACACTGTATTCATTCCTCTGCCTCTGTCTGTACTCTGTTCTTGACTCGCTTTGAATAACCTTCTCTCCTACCTCCAACTTCGAACGATATATTTCTTACATTTTCCTTTGATGGCTTCCTCAGGTCCTATCTCCTCCCAAAAACCTTCCCTTACTTTAAAAAGCTCAGTGATGTCTAGTGTCTGTTTGTTTCTCTTTTTTCATTAAGCTTTTTTCCCTTTGTTTTTTATATTTCTTTTTATTGTATTTTCTATTGCCATTTAGTCCCCTTATACCCTATCCCCTAGCAATCACCACACTGTTGTCCATGGATCCTTTTTCCTCAATCCCTCCATCCCCTAACCTCCCCTGTCTTCCCCAAGTGTTGTCCTGCTCTCTATCTATGAGTCTATCTGTTTTCCTTGTTAGTTCAGGTTGTTCACTAGATTCTACATATGAGTGAAATAATAGGGTCTTTGTCTCTCTCTGACTAGCTTCTTTCAGTTAGCATAATGTTCTCTGGGTCCATTCATGATGTTATAAAGAGTAAAAATTTATTTTATTTTTTTATGGCCAAGTAAAAGAACTTATAAAACTCAACACCAAAAAAAAAAAAATTAAAAAATTAAAAAATGGACAAAAGATCTGGATACTTCTCCAAAAAGAACACACAGACAGACGGTGGACATATGAAAAGATGTTCAACATCACTAATCGTCAGAGAAATGCAAATTAAAACCACAATGAGATACCATCTCACACCTGTCAGAATGGCTATCATCAATTAATCAACAAACAGCAGTTCTGGTGAGGATGTGGTGAAAGGGAACTGTTTTGCACTGTTGGTGCAAATGCAGATTGGTGCAGCCACTGTGCAAAGCAGTACAGAGATAACTCAAAAACTTAAAAAAGGATCTGTCTTTTGGCACAGTGATCCCACTTCTGGGAATATGTCTGAGGGAATCCAAAACACTAATTCTAAAGAACATAAGCACCCCTATGTTCACTGCAGCATTATTTATAGTAGCCAAGATATGAAAGCAGCCCAAGTGCCCATCAGTAGATGTGTGGATAAAACAACTATGGGGCATTTACACAGTGGAATTCTACTTGGCTGTTTGTTTCTATAGTGCTTACTAGCTGTGCCATATAGACTGGCCCCTGCTTCTACACATTATTGAATAATTTTCCAAAACAAAACTTCTAGAGATAAGGAACATGTATTCCCCATAGGGCCTAAGAGTGGTCATCTCACAGTAATTTGTAAAATACTCATTGTTCAGTGGTAAAATGTGTGACCTTTGAATTCCAACTTTAAAGCTATCTCTGTGACTATAGGCAAGTTATTTAACTTTTATACTAAACTCCAGTTTCTTCATCTGTGAAATGAAAATACAGTAGTCCTTAGGTATCCATGGGGGATTGGATACAGAATGCTCCTGCAAATAACAAAATCTGTAGATCCTCAAGTCCTTTGTATTAAATGGTGTAGAACAATGCATATAGTTGGCCCTATGCATCTGTGGATTCTCGATTGGATATGAAATATACTGTTTGATCCATGGTTGGTTGAATCTGTAGGTTTGTAACCCACAGATTCTGAGAGATGACTATAACAGGTACCTCACAGAACTAACCCTGTCCTGTTCTCAAATTTCATTTCTACTATCAAAGTTATATTGTTTTTAGTTTTTAGGAGAAATTGATTTTAATGGCATTTTTGAGAGTCTTTGGTCTACCTTTCTCAGTAAAGAAGGCTGTTAATGACAGACCCAAATCACTGGGTTGAATGGTCACAAAACAAACATAATTTTTGGCCTTAAATGGGCAATTAAAAATAGGAGACTTTTCATACTTTCCCCCTTTCCTCCCAAATCTTATCCTCAAAGTACTTATGGGAATGTTAGAAATCACTGCTATTCATTCATATTCTAAATGTGGGCTCTTGAAAGATGCTAAAAATAAGAAACATATCCTTATGTAGTAGTTTTGCAAATGGCCTAAAACTAATAGTAATAATATCAAAAATCATAAAATGTCTGACATTTCCTGAGTATGTATTAAGTACCAGGTGCTGTTCTAAATACTTTGTGTAGATTAACTCTTTTTGTGCTCATCAGAATCCTATGAGGTAGGTATTATGATTATTCTCATTTCATAGATAAGGATTCTGGGGCACAGAATGATTGAGCAACTTTCCTAAAGTTACACAGAGAGTAAGGTGCCAAGGTATAAGTCCAGGTTTATCTGACTCAACATCCTGTATTCTTAATCATTATATCGTACTGAGTTTCCAATAACATTTAGAAATATAGAAAGTAAAAATAAACCCAATTATCAAAGTTTTTCAAATAAATATGGTTACAAGGTAGACTGGTTGGTTTTAAATTAAAATGAATAGTAACAGAAACCTGGATGCCATACTTACCTAATTTTGTGAATACCTCACATAAATGCCCTTCCTTCTTAAGTCAGCTCACATCCTTTTTCCCTTCTAATAAGAGTCTTATTTTTTCTCACCTTTTATAAAGAGTGGCTAGCTGGGTGAAATATCACAGTTATTGCTATACTCATCGAGAAGAACTCCTATTTGTTCACTACTCGTTTGTACTTTATATTCCATAGAATACTCTCCCCTGTCTTACTCCATTTCACCTTTGCCCTGCCCCTGATCAGTGGGGTGAGGAATTTTATTTCATTGTATTCTCTCTCCATTTTTTTTCATTTTCTTCCCTCTCTCAACCTGGACTTTACCCCGTACTCTTATTAGTTCGCTATGCCCTACCCTCTCAAAATCATTTTTCATTACCATAGACACTTTTCTCATATTCACTTTTCGTTTTTGTACAATATTTCTATTCCAAATCTTTATTAAACTTCATTCAGTTGTTTTTGCTATCGACCTCGCAGTGTTTTTTTTTTTTTTCTGTAATTTTGATCCTGTTGGTCCAGTACGTTTTCAATTTTACTTCAAACCTCATAGTACACCCTTCCTTCCCCTTACCCCATTGTTCCGATTGTCCTTTCATGTTTTACTTACATTGTAAATATTGCTCTCTCCCTTTTTTCACCTCAGTTCTATCCCAACTTTTATCAATTCTCCTCCCTCTTATCACGAAACAACATTTTTCCCTCTTTTAGTTATCTAATATTCCCTTTCTCATATCTTATAATATCCTCAGGTTCTCTTCACCTTTATTAATGTTAGTTCTATTGCAGCTGAGACTGCTGATGTGGTAACGGTTTTTAAATATGTTTTGTTTTGTTTTGATTTGTTACTATAGGTTTGGTTGTCTGGTAATACAACCAAACACTAACACCTGAACAACAGCATATAAGACAAGTTGGGAGTCGTGAATACCAGTAAACCTGCTGGAACGGAGAGCCCAACAACAAAGGGGCCACTAACAGGTAAAGCCCAAGTACAATAAGAGAGACCACCCAAGCAGAAGAAATGCAACCCTAGAGTATCCAGACAAGAAGATCAAAGTGACAGCACCACTGAGTTCCACAGAACCCCTACCACAGAAGTTAACCCTAAAAAGACAGCTGGCAAAGCAATGCAACTGAAAATGCAGAAACAAACAAAAAGAATCACCCAAATTAGGGAGAAAAAGAAAGGGCCCACAACTGAAAGGAATGGAAGATTCCCCAGTTAAAGAGCTAAATAAAATGGAGGCAAGCAAACAATCAGATATAGAATTCAAAATAATGTTTATAAGGATGCTAAAGGAACTCAATGACAACTACAAGGAACTGAGTGGGAGCTACGACAGTATGAAAAAGTAAATAGAAACTATAAACAAGAACCAGGTAGAAATGAAGAATACAACACTTGAAATAAAAATTACACAAGAAGGAATTACAAACAGGCTGGATGAAGCAGAGAACTGAATTAATGAACTGGAAGATGAGGTAGAAAGGAATACCCAGGTGGAGCAGCTGCATGAAAAGATACAACAAATATGAAGATACCTTAAGGGAACTGCAAGACAACACGAAATGAAACAACATTCAAACCATAGAACTACCAGAAGGAGAAGAAAAAGAGCAAGGTATGGAAATCCTGTTTGAAAAAATAATGACAGAACATTCCTGAACCTGGAGAGAGGAAAAGCCACACAAGTTCAGGAAACACAGAGAATCCTAGTCAAGATGAATGCAAAGTGACCTACTCCAAACATATCATAATTAAAATGCCAAATTTTAAAGGCAAATAGAGAGTTTAAAGACAGCAAGGGAAAAACAGGAAGTAACATACACAGAGCTCCAATAAGACGAGAAGCTGATTTCTCAACAGAAACACTACAAACCAGAAGGGAATTGCAAGAAATATTCAAAATAATGAGAACCAAAGGCCTGCAACCAAGACTACTCTACACAGCAAAGCTTTCAATTAAAATGGAAGGTGAGTTCTGGCTGGTGTGGTTCAGTTGATTGAGTGATGGTGTGCAACTCAAAGGGTCACTGGTTCGATTCCCAGTCAGGGCAAAGCCTGGGTTGTGGGCCAAGTCCCCAATAAGGGGTGCATGAGAGACAACCACACATTTATACTCTCCCTCTCCCTCTCCCTCTTTTCACCTCTAAAAATAAATAGAATCTTTTAAAAATTGAAGGTGAAATAAAGAGTTAAACAAACAAGAGAAGGCTAAAAGAATATACCTCCATCAAACCAGCACTACAAGATATGCTAAAGGGACTACTTTAAGGATATGGAAAAAAAAAAACAGTGAGAGAGAGAGAGGAACATAGGTAAAAACGGGGAAAATGGCAATAAATAAATATCTATTAATAATAATCTTCAATGTAAATGGACTAAATGCTCCAATCAAAAGACATAGGGTAGCTCAGTGGATAAGGAAACATCACCCTCACATATGCTGCATACAAGACACCCACCTCAGAACCAAGGACCTACATAGACTGAAAATGAAGTGATTGAAAAAAATATTCCAAGCAAATGGACATGAAAGAAAGCCGGGGGAGCAATACTTATATCAGACAAAATAGACTTCAAAATAAAGACCATAAAAAGAAAAACAGAAAGACACTTCATAATACTCAAAGGAAGAATCCATCAAGAAGACATGAACATTGTAAAACTATTGCATCCAACATAGGAGCACCCCAATATGTAAAGAAAATCTTGGAGGACTTTAGGAAAGACATAGGCAGTAACAGACTTATAATAGGGAATTTTAACACCTCACTGTCAACAATGGGTAGATCTTCCAAACAAAATATCAACAAGGATATTACACCATGGAACAATGTGTTAGATGAGATGGACAAAGTTTATATATATTCATCCTAAAGAAGCAAAATACACATTATTTTAAATACACATGGAACAATTCTAAAGATAGTCCATATAATAGAACACAAAACAAGCCTCAACAAACTCAATAAAGCTGAAATTACATCAAGCATTTTCTTGGACCACAATGGACTGAAATTAGAAACCAAACACAAGGAAAAAAACCCAAAACATTTACATTCATTGAGATTAAATAGCATGGTATTAGTCAATGAATGGGTAAATATTGAGCTCAAGGAAGGCATCAAAATTTCTGGAAACAAATGGAAATTAACACAAAAAATTCCAAAACCTATGGGACTCAGCAAAGGCAGTCCTGAGAGGGAAGTTCAGAGAGCAATACAGGCCTACTTAAAAAGGAAAGAAACATTTCAAATAAACAACCTATCCATACATCTACAAGACCTGGAGGAACAACAACAAACAAAGCCCAGAGAGAGGAGAAGGAAGGAAATATACAATATCAGATCAGAAACAAATAACATAGACATTAAAACAATTCGAATAATCAATAAACCCAGGAGCTTGTTCTTTGAAAACATCAACAAAATCAATGTCATAACCACCTCATTAAGAAAAAAGAGATGACACAAATGAATAAAACCAGAAATGAAAGAGAAGTAAAAAGTGATACCATAAAAATACAAAGAATTGTAAGAAATTACTATGAAAAAATTATTCAAAGAAATTTGAAAACCTGTGTGAAATTGACAAATTTCTAGAAATATATACTCTTCCAAAACTGAATCAAGAAGTAGAAAGCCTGAATAGACCAATAACAATTAGTGGACTAGAAGGAGTAATCAAAAAAATGCCTGGTACCCAAATGCCTGGGACTGGATGTTTCCCAGGAGAATTCTACAAAACATTTCAGGAATAGATAACCCTTATCTTTCTCAGATTTTTCCAAAAAATCCAATGAGATGAAAGAGTCCCAAACTCTTTTTATGAGATCAACATCATCCTATTCCCAAAACTAGATACAGACAGAACAAAGAAAGAAAACTGCAGGCCAATATCACTGATGAACACAGATTCTAAAACTCTCAACAAAAATATTGGCAAAGAGCACCCAACAATACATTAAAATAAAACATACAACATGATCAAGTGGGATTCCCTCCAGGTATGCAAGGATGGTCCAATATTTGCAAATCAAGAAATGTACTACATAACATAAAAAAAAGGAAAGATGAAATCACATGATCTTATCATTACATGCAGAAAAATAATTTGATAAGGTACAGCATCCATTTATGATTAAAAAGAAAAACTCAGCAAAGTAGGAGTAGAGGGAGCAGGTCTTAACATAACAAAGGCCATATTCAAGAATCCTACAGTCAATACCATACTCAAAGGGTAAAAACTAAAAGCTTTGCCACTAAGATCAGAAACAAGAGTAGGTTGTCTGCTTTTACCACTTCTGTTCAACATAGTATCGGGAGTCCTAACCACAGCGATCAGACAGGAAAAGAAATAAAAGACATTCAAATAGAAAGGAAAAAGTAAAACTGTCATTTTTTGCAGATGACATGATAGTATACATAGAAATCCCAACAGACACCACCAAAAAAATACTGAACCTAATAAGTGAATTTGGCAAAACAGTAGGATACAAAGTCAATATTCAGAAATCAAGAGTATTTTCCTACACCAACAACAAAATATAAGAAACAGAAATCAGGAAACAATTTCCATTTGCTATACCAACAAGAAATGAAATACCTAGGAATAAACATGAAAGATGAAAGACCTGTACCCAGAAAACTACACAACATTGAAGAAAGAAATTAAGGAAGACATAAACACATGGAAGCATATGCCATGTTCATGGATTGGAAGAATTAACCTCGGCAAAATGTCCATACCATCAAAAGCAATTTATAGATTCAATGCAATCCCTATTAAAATATCATTGATATGTTCCACAGATATAGAAGAAACATTTCAAAAATTTATCTGGAAGCTAATATGACCCTGAATAGCCATAACAATTTTGAGAATGAAAAACAAAGTAGGAGGAATCACAATACATGGTATCAAACTATATTACAAGGCCACAGTAATCAAAACAGTCTGGCACTGACATAAGAACAGGTACATAGATCAATGGAACACAATAGAGAACTGCAAAACAAACCCCAGAGCTTATGGTCAGTTAATATTCAACAAAGGGGGCAGAAGCATAAAATAGAGTAAAAGTAGCCTCTTCAATAAATGGTGTTTGGAGACCTGGACAACTATATGCAAAAAAATGAAACTCGACCACCAACTTATGCCATACACAAAAATAAAGCGAAGATGGATAAAAGACTTAAATATAAATCTTGACACAGAAACAATCCTAGAGGAGAACATAGGCCGGAACATCTCAGATATTCTATGCAGCAATATTTTCATCGATAGGTCCCTTAGAGACAGTGACATAAAGGGAATAATAAACAGATGCGACTTCATCAAAATAAAGACCCTCTGCACAGCTAAAGAAATCATCAGCAAGTGAAAAGGGAACCAACTGTATGGGAAAACATATTTGCCAATGAAACCTTGGACAAGGGTTTGATCTCCAAAATATATAGAGAATTCAGGAGAGGGCAAGATGGCAGAGGAGTGAATGGAAGCCGCACTGACCTCCTCCCAGGACAAATCTGGAATTACAACAAAATTGTGGAGATATCACCTGGAACAAACACCTAAACAATAGTGAGGGAGAAGCCTTATAACCTGGGACAGACAGAAGAATCAGTTTCAGCACAACTGGACTGGTAAGGAGCATGGCAGAGACTCACAAAGGTTAGCTGGACACCCTCAGGCAGCAGCACCAGAGGGATATTTAAGCAGCAAGTAGGATCTCCATTAGAAGGGTGGGGTCTAAACCAAAAGCTGGGATGCCCAGCCTACAGCACCAGAGCTCAGAAAGTACGCAGGTAACAGCCTGCTGGGAAAGAGGCAGGATTGCTCTCTACCAGAGTTGGGTGGCTTGAGATTGAAAGAGCCCTTTAAAGGACCAACACATAAAATTTAATTTGCAACCAATTACCCTTGGCTCTGGCAAAGGGGCATAGAAGGAGTGGGCTAAAAACGCTTGAGGAGAGAGTGGCGATGGAGACATTGGGGAGAGAACTGAGAAAGTAACCTCTGGGATCCCGGTGCAGAATAATATGCCACAATGCAGCAACAATCAAGCTCACAAAGACCACTCCCCTCTGAGTAGCAGCAGCCTGAGGGGAAACATTAGCCCCAACCCCAGGATGGATTCTGTCCTGCTCTATGGTGCTCCAGCATGACTGCAGAGCACAGAGTGATTAGATTAATAACTGAAGGAGACAGCCACAGACAGTAGATCCCTGGAAGTCTTGAACAAGCTGCCTAAGGTCAGATGGGGTCAAAATCTGACATCACCGGAGGTGGATCCAGAAAGAAAAACAGTGATAAATAATAGAGGCTATCAAGCTGAAATCCACTGTGGTCTTTGTGATTTGCAAAATTTTCTTTCCTACATAGGTTTTAACATTCATTTCTTATCTATCAATCGGGTGTATATTAAGTCACTAGATTTTATATTACACTGTATTCTCTCTTTTCTTATAATAGTCTTAACCTCTTTATAGCCTTATTAATACTGGTTCTTTAGCTGTTGACAGTGGGATTGAAGGGGGTAGTTATTTTTGAGGTGGTGAGTTTATTTCCTGGGCTTTGTGGTTTTGCTCTGGCAATCAAATAATGGGAAGACAAAGAAACAAAGCCCAATCAAAAGGAAAGGGGGAATCCTCAGAAAGAGAGCTAAATGAAATAGATGCAAGTAAACTATCAGATATTGAGTTCAAAACAATGGTTATAAGAAACCTCAGTGAACTCAGTGATCTTAGTGAAAAATGACCAAAATCTACAGGGAAACTATGAAAAACTTACTGCAAATGATATCAGAAAGAAAAAGGACACAGTAAATATCAACAAGAATCAAGAGGAAATGAAGAATAGAATTTTGAATTGAAGAACACATTAGAAGGAATCGAGAGCAGGCTAGATGAAGCAGAGGATGGAATCAGCGAGCTGGATGACAGGCAGAAAAAAACTCCCAGAAAACACAACAAAATGGAAAAAGGATAAAAAAGAATGAACAGGGGTTAAGGGAAATGCGGGACAACATGAAAAATAATAATATCCATACAATAGGAATACCAGAAGGAGAAGAAGAGGAGCAAGGAATAGAAGACCTGTTTGAAAAAGTAATGATGGAAAACTTCCCTAATTTGAGAAGAGAAAAAGTCACACAAGTCCAAGAAGCACAGAGGGTCCCAATCAAGAGGAACCCAAAGAGATCCACTCCAAGATACATCATAATTTAAATGGCAGATATCAAGGACAAAGCAAGAGCTTAAAAGGCAGCAAGGGAAAAAGAGGAAGTAACATACAAGAGAGCACCAATAAGGCTAGAAGCTGACTTCTCCACACAAATACTAAAGCTAAAATGGAGTGGAAAGAAATATTCCAAGTAATGAAAAGCAAAATCATACAACCAAGACTTCTCTACCCAGTAAGGCTCTCAATTAAAAGGGAAGGAGACATAAGGAGTTTCCCAGAAAAAAAGAAAGCTAAAAAAAAAATACCTCTACTAAACCAGCATTGCCAGATATGCTAAAGGGACTGTATTAAGAAGATGAAAAAAAAAAGAGAGAGAGAGAGAGAGGAACACAGGTACAAAGGGAAAAGTGAATAAGTACCTATCAATAATAACTTCAAATATATATGGAATAAATGCTCCAATTAAAAGACACAGGATAGCTGAATGGATAAGAAAATGTGACCTGCACTTATGCTACCTACAAGGGACCTACATCAGAACAATAGACCTACACAGACTGAATAAATTGTTGGGAAAAAAGCATCCCAAGCAAATGGACAGGATAAAAACTGGGGTAGCAATACTTATATCAGACAAAATAGACTTTGCAACAAAGGTCATAAAAAGAGACACAGGACACTCCATAATGTCAAAAGGAAAAGCCCATCAAGAAGACATAAACATTGTAAACCTATATGCACCCAATATAGCAGCATTCAAATATATAAGGAAAATCCTGGAGGACTTCAAGAAAGATATAGACAGCAACACACTGATAGTAGGGGATTTTAATACCCTACTGTCAAAAATACAGTGGGTGGAGGGGGAGTAGTGGGGGTAAAATGGAGAAAACGGTACTTGAACAACAATAAAAATTTAAAAAAAGAAATGAAAGAACTTACAACTGATACCACAGAAATACAAAGGATTGTAAGAAATTACTGCAAACAACTATATGCCAAGAAATTTGAAAACCTGGGTGAAATGGACAAATTTCTAGAAAAACATAACTTCCAAAACTGAATGAAGAAGAAACAGAAAGCCTGAACAGACTGATAACAGCTGGTGAAACAGAAGCAGTAATCAAAAAAACTCTAGGCATACAAAACCCCTAGCCAGATAGTTTCACAGGAGAATTTTATCAAACATTTAAGTAAGAACTGATCCCTGTCATTCTCAGACAACTCCAAAAAACCCAACAAGGATGACTCCCAAACCCTTTTTCATGCAGCCAGCATCACCCTAACCCAAAACCAGATAAAGACTTGACAAAGAAAACTACAGCCCAATATTGCGGATAAACATAGACGCTAAAATCCTCAACAAAATATTGGCAATCAGCATCCAGTATCATATTTAAAAGACCATCCACCATGATCAAGTGGGATTCACCCCAGGGATGCAAGGATGGTATAATATTCACAAAGCAATAAACTTAATACATGACATAAACAAAAGGAAAGATAACTAACACATGATCATATCAATAGATGTTGAAAAAGCATTTGATGAGGCACAGCACCGATTTACAATAAAATCACTAAGCAAAGTGGGAATAAAGGAGGCATACCTCAACATAATAAAGTTTGTACACATGACACCTACATCCAACATTATACTGAAAGAGCAAAAAATAAAGCTTTCCCACTACGATCAGGGACACGGATGTCCACTTGCATGACTTCTATTCGATGTGTTATTAGAAGTCCTAGCAACAGTTATCAGAGAAGAAGAAATAAAAGACATCCAAATTGGAAAGGAGAAAGTAAAACTGTCATTTTTTGCAGATGACAGGGTAATGTACATAGAAAACCCTATAGACTACACCAAAAAACTACTCAACCTAATTAGTGAATTTGGCAAAACAGTCAGATACAAAGTCAATATTAAAACATTGAAGGGATTTTTATACACCAACAAGGAAATATGACAAACAGAATTCAGGAAAAAAATCCCATTTACTACAACAACAAAAAAATAAAGTACCTAGGAATAAACTTAACCAAGGAGGTTAAAGACCTGTACTCAGAAAACTACACAGCACTGAAGAAAGAAATTAGGGAAGACATAAACACATGAAAGCATATGCCATGTTTATGGATTGGAAAAATTAACATCATCAAAATGTCCATACTACCCAAAGCAATTTATGGATACAATGAAATCCCTGTTAAAATACCAATGACATATTTCACAGATATAGAACATTTGAAAAATTTATATGGAATCATAAATAACCCCAAATAGCTGCAGCAGTTTTGAAAAAGAAGAACAAAGTCTGAGGGATTACAATACCTAACATCAAACTATATTATAAGGCCACTGTAATCAAAACAGTCTTGTACTGGCATAGGAACAGACACATAGATCAATGGAATAGAATAGAGAACCTGGAAATAAACCCATGCCTCTATGGTCAATTAATATTTGACAGAGGGGGCAGATGCATAAAATTGAGTAAAAATAGCTTCTTCAACAAATGGTGTTGGGAGATCTGGACAGCTAAATACAAAAAAATGAAATTCAACCACCAACCTATATCACACACAAAAATAAACTCAAGATAGATAAAAGGCATAATTATTATTCACAGCACCATAAAAGTTCTAGAGGAGAACATAGGAAAATCTCAGCTATTCCACGCAGCAATATTTTCACCAATAAGTCCCCAAAAGCAAGGGACATAAAGGAAAGAATAAACAAATGGGGTTTCATCAAAACAGGAAGCTTCTGCATGGCTAAAGAAAACATCAGCAAAGTGAATGGGGAACTAACTCTATGGGAAAATACATTTGCCAATGATATCTCTGAGAAAGGTTTGATCTCCAAAATATATAAAGAACTCACACGACTCCATTCTAGGAAGACAAACAATCTGATTGAAAATGGGTAAAAAACCTGGGCACATTTCCAAGGAGGATATACAGAGGATCCACAGATATATGAATGGATGTTCAGCATCACTAGGCATCAGAGTGATGAAAATTAAAACCTCAGTGGGTTACCTCTTCACACCATTGAGAATTACCATCAGAAACAAATCAACAAACAAGTGCTGGCAAGGTTGTGGAGAAATGCGACCCTTAGTACATTTTTTGTGGGAATGCAGACTTGTGCAGCCCTTTGGAAAACAGAATGGAAATTCCTCAAAAACCTAAAAATGGAAGTGCCTTTTGACCCAACAATTCCACTGCTGGAATTATACTATGAGAATCCTGAAACATTGATTCAAAAGAACCTATGCACCCCATTGTTCATAGCAGCACAATTTACGATAGCCAAATGTTGGAAGCAACCTAGATGCCCAACAGTAAATGAGTGGATCAAAAAACTGGAACATTTACACAATAAACTATTATGCAGCCTAAAGAAAGAGGGAGCCCCTACCCTTCACAAGAGCATAGATGGAACTGGAAAACATTATAGAAGTGAAATAAGTCAGGTGGAGAAAGACAAATGTCATGTGATGTAACATATAAGCGGAACCTAATCAACAAAACAAACAAGCAAGGAAATTATAACCAAAGACATTGAAATAAAGAACAAATTGACAGTAATCAGAGTGGAGGCAGGAGGAACATAACAGGGTAAATAAGGGGAAGGGTTGTCAATGAATATGTGTAAAGGACCCATGGACATAGCCAAATGGGGGTAGAATTGAGGGTGGGATGTGGGGTTGGTTGATGATTCTCAAACCAGACTAAATGCCATAGACTGAGGCAAGGGAGAATGGTGGAGAAATGGAGAGGACTCTGCTTGAACAACGATAAAAGAAAAGTTTGAATTATCAATAGTAGTGAATGTAGATTATAGAGGAATTTGTTGCTAGTAATTAAATTTGTAAAAAAATATTTATTTTTATTTAATTAATTACAGTTTACATTCAATATTATTTTGTATTAGTTTCAGGTGTACAGCACAGTGATTAGAGAAGACATACTTTACAAAGTGTTACCCCTGATTTTTCCAGTACCAACCCAGCACCATACATACTTATTGCAATATTATTAACTATATTTCTTATGCTCTACTTTCCATTCCCATGACTGTTTTATAACTACCAATCTATTCTGCTCAATTCCTTCACTTTGAAAATTAAAATTGATAAACTTTTGGCAGGACTGATGCCAAAAAACAAACACAAATTACCAATACCAGAAAGAGGAGATAGCGTTACATATCTTACAGAATTGATAAGGATTTGGAAATATTATAAACAACCTTATGCCAATTCAAAAACATACATGAAATAGACACATTTGTTTAAAAATACACTTACTATATTGCAGTAACTCCAGGTGTATAATATTATGATCTGACATTTTTATACCTTATAATGCGATCATCCCACTGATTGTAGTAATCATCTTTCACTGTGCAAACTTACCACAATATTTTTGATTGCATTTCCCCAAACTGAATAAAGATAAAATGGAAAAACTGAATAGTCTCATATCATCAAATATATTAAGCTCATCTCCAAAATGGTTCCTATAAAAAATATATCCAGGCTCAGATGGTTTCCCTCTGAATTCCATCAAACATTTTAAAAAGAAATAATACCAATTTCATGTAAACAATTTCAGAAAAAGAGTTGAATGGACCACTTCACAACTTATTTTATAAGACCAGAACAGTAATTATTCTCAAACCAGACAAAGATATGTTTGATAACATTATTACTCCTTACCCTGTCGAATAGGCTCCATATGATCTAGTACCTGAGTACCATTCTGTGTCAGGCCATTCAAGCTGCTATAAAAAATTCCATAGACTGAGTGGCTTATAAATAATAGAATTTTATTTCTCACAGTCCTGGATGCTGGAGGTCCAATATCAAGTGTCTAGTGACTGTTCACTTCCTGATTCACAGATCAACAATTTTTTTGTGTGTGTATTTGCATGGCAAAAGGGGCAAGGGTGCTCTCTGGCTTCTTCTTGGATGGGTTCTCATCACATTCATGAGGTCCAATCACCAAATACCATCACATTGGCCAGTACACTTCAGTATATTAGTTTTAATGAGACACAAACATTAGTAGCACTCTCTGAACTCATCTACTACTAATGAACCTGTTTTTCTCTATGACCCATTCACAATGGCTTTCATTTTTTTCCTCCAGTGTGAAAACCACATTCTGAGCTCAGGTCTTTTGCAGGGCTTCTCTGGTATGCTCTTTCCTCCAGATCTCTCATTTTCATACAGATATCTGCTCAAATGCTCAAATGTTACAACTTTAGAGAAGACTTTCCTTTCATTCCCTCCTTTTACCTTGTTTTAATTTATTTTACCACTTATCATTACTGTACTACTTTACATTAAATTTATTTATTTTTCATCTCCACTACCATAATGTCAGGCTCACAATAGCATATAGTTAGTTTTATTCAATGCTGACTTCCTCTTGAGAATCCAGTAAATATTTTCTGAGGATATGAAATTTTCACAGTAAAAAAAAATAACAATAAGATTAAATGTTTTTAGGGTTAGAAGAGGCCTTAAGATAACTATATCAGTTCCATATTTTTCTAGGAATAGTGCCTTAAGCCAAAGAAACCAAACAGATCAAATCACATATTAAAGGTGCCAATTTCCTGGTGACAGATCCAAGGCTAATGTTGAGGTCTTCTGATATCTAGCCTTGTGTTATTCTGGTCCAATCTGCCTCACATTGTCAGCAACACTGAGAAAAATGTTGTGGAAACAATTTACTGAACTATATAATGCCATTCTGCTTTAATGAAAGAAAAAACTGAACTGTGGCATGATTTCATTGTTTTTAATTATCCCAGCCACTGTTAACTGACCATCTACCATATGCCATGCAGTAATTCCATTGCAAATGTGAACAAGAAGTGAGTCTTTTAAGAGTTTTTAATCTATAAAAGTGAATAAACCCAATAAATATAAGAGAGCATGTGATAAGCCTCACATAGTTAGCAAAAAGTATTATATGAGTCCATCTGAAGGAAGACCTAATTATGCATAGCTTATTCAGGATTATAAGTCTTGATAGAAGAGGTAATATTTGATATGGGCCTTAAAGGATGAGAAAGGAAGGTAAATGAGGAATACCATAAACACTGGCATGGAGGAATAAAAATACCTGTATTCTAGAAAGATCAAGTAATACAGTTAAACTGATCTATGGGGTCTCTGTGGTGCTATAGTAATCAATAAAGTTGAAAAGATAGTATGGGGAAAGAATACAAAAGGCTTTGCATATCTGACTAAACCAAAAGTTTGGGCTTCATTTCCTACATGTTCAACCATTTTTTTTCTGAATGAATATTAGATAAGGAATGGAGGATCATTCTTTCTTTTGGAAAAGGGGAATGACATGTCAACAGTGCTTTAGAAAGTTTGGTCTGGCAACTGGGTATATGTTAGATTGGAAGGGGCATTTTTGTGATTATTGGAGGAATAATGGAGGCCATTCAATGCAGAGGCAAAAGTATGAGCAAATTACAGAGAAAGGGGCAAAGGCAGTAGGTGTTTTTAGGATTAATCGGTATAACTTGATCATGAGAAGCTGCAGAAAATGAGGTTGCGTAGGAAGGGTATAGATTAATTATGGAGAATGTCAAAAGCTAAAGCATATAGTTTAGGCATAAACTACATATATGTTTTTTAAAATGAAGGCATATCAGTCTTCAGACAAGAGGTAACGAATCTCTGGACAGGAAAGTGGTGGTGGTGTTTTCAATTACTGTTTAAATAAATAATGCAGACTTGGATGATTTACATGGGTGGACAGAAGATGATTATCTAGTTCAGTGCTATGCTCTACATCAGACACTTTCAAACATCTTTTTACCAGAAGCCATAGTAACAAATACTTTATGTTGTGACTCAATACACATGCATGCACACAGGTACACACACAATTGAAATAAAATTTCACAAATATGTTTTCTCTTATCATCCACAATGCTAGTCTATTGTATTTTCTATTTCAGTTAAACATATCAATCACAACATTTGACACTAATTTATAACCTACACATGGGCCATATCCTATAGTTTGAAAAACAGTGCCCTAGATTTAGTCCTAGTTATTTGGGTGTCAGGAATTCACATACACATTCAGTCATGGGATTTACTTTATACCTGTTTAACCATCTACTGAGAGTTAATCTATTTGACCTAATGCAAATAATTCAAAGCCTAGAGAAATTATGACTTTAGAAACCTATTGCTTTCCAATGCTTTCATTTGAAAAGAAACTCACCTACTTCACATGAGATTACTTCAATAACCTCAGGTCTAGTCTATCAGTCACAAAACACACCACAGCCAGTGTAATCTGCCTAGACCTAGTTCTCTGCTGGCTAATCCAAAAAGCCTAAAACTATATGCTTTAGTTTTCAAGGGCCTTCACAATTTATCTCCACCCTTCCTATTGAATTTCACTTTCTACAACTCCTCACGCTCAAGTTAGATGGATTAGTCCCATAAACACCAATTGCATATTCCTTCCTCATTTTGTTTTCTCTGACTTGAATGGTCTCCTCTTATATTACCACAGCTACAAAACTGCCTAATCTAACCCATCTACTTCATAGTAGGTGTCTTCAGCTAATTGTTCTGCCTTGCACTGAATCACTTCAACATCCCCCCCCCACAAATACAGTGTATTTGGCTTTACATAGCATAATAATTATCTCAACTCTATTAGATTTATCTCCATAACCTGAAATAACATAATTAGTAGAAAGAACACAAGCTTTGGAGACAGACAGACCTAAGTTCAAATCCTGATTCTGCCATTTACCAGTCATATCTCCTTTGGAAAATCACTTCTCTAAGCCTTAAGCCTAATACTCATTAAGTACAAATAATAATAACCACTCACACAAGGTTATCTTGAGCATTATGTGAGATAATATGTGCAAAAGCTCTAATATGTATTCAACAACTATTTTCCCCTGCTATGTTTTTCACTAAAAAGAGGTTTCACATCTTATACAGAGCATCTAATATAGGGTTGAGTATATAGCAAGCACTTATTAAAATCTGGTTATTTACTGATCAGTCAATTCACTCTTCTCCACTACCATTGTATCTAAGTAAATAAAATGTCCCCGGTCATTATAGCCGACTAAACAGCAAAATAAGAAATAAAGGCAAACCATATAATTTTGCATTTGGTTTACTATTTTTGAAAATTAGCAATGGGAGGTTATCAAAGATGTTTCAAGAAATAAATACAGCAGATAGACATTGAAAATTCAGTGCTTTCCCCTAATTACCTTTTGTGTTGCTGTGACTCCTTCCCCACTCTAGCAGTTTCCTTTCTTGTATTCTGTTCTGAAGACTAAATTGCATCAGGGGACTCAAAAGAGAAACATCATTTTTGTTGCTGTGATCTTTGTTAGAAAATCTTCACATCTGTGTTGAGTGAAAAGTCCCATAATATTAAAAAGGATAATAACTCCAGTCCTATTCTCTCATGGAATAGGCTCATTTCTGACATTACTCTAGTTATTATTAAGCTCAGGGATTTTGATAAAAAGTGTACAGAAGTGTTCCTATTTTTCAGCTCCAAGAAAGCAGAGCTCTGATAAACATAAGTTGTATCATTTTGAGGAACTTGTCTACTGAACTGTAGGAATGGTGACAGGCACAGTAATAATTTATCCCATTGTTTTCCACAAAGGGAAGGTAAAGGAAACAACACACCACTTACATGTAGAAAAATATTTCTCATTACATTATGATCTACTGTTGCAAACTGGTTTTGCTCAACTAATTTCAGTTATATATTATTACAAACAGTTTAATCACTGTGATGTAAGCATGCTAACTTCTTACATAGCTTAATTATATCTCTTACAGTTTTGAGGCTGAATGTCAGAGCTGAATGGGGCCCTTATAGTTTGAGGTACTGAGCTCATTCCTAAAGGACAAATTGATGGTTTATATTACTTTGTCTAAGAATTATACTTGAGAAATTTAAATATTACCTGTATCAAGGTGTCAGTGTTCTGTTTAAAGAGGTTTAAACATAGGGTTCACATAAAAGTGAAATGTAATTGTTTTGCATTATATGAAAACATGCTTAACACCAATCACAATAAGATACAAATAAACCTACAATGAGATACATGGATTCTCCTATCTGCTTTCCAAGAAGCACAACATTTGAAGAAAAATGGTATCATTTGAGGAATCAGGTATTCTCAGATGCCATTGATGTCATTAGACATATGAATGAAATTCCTGGAAGTGGAACTACTGGGTATTTGTTAACATCACTGATGAGTCTATCAGCATTATTATAAAAATAGTTTTGAAATTTTGTGGATCCCACCAAAAAGTCTTGGGGCTCCTAAGAATTATTTGACTACACTTTGAAAAACAGTGTTATAGACAATACAATATTTATAAAATATATAGAAGTAACTGGAAAAATTATTGTATCTGGGTAAGGGATTTGAGGTAGAAGAGGTATTTTTTGGTATACACATATGTTTATATTGAAATATTTACTGTGTATAAGTATTGCATATTCAAAAATAAAGACTGACAAAAATATTATCTTTGTTTCCTTAGTAAAGCTATATGACTTCAACAATAATTCCTAACAGAACAAAAGGCCTATGTTTGAAAATTGTGGCTTATATGCCTAATGACTTTGGGACCATTTCATAAATGCCACAAATCCACCATGATAGCCTGAAAAGCATTATGATGCAGTTGGACACAGACCTTCACATTCATGTTTCATTCTTGCTTTGCCTCATGTTCTGACAAAAATTAATGAAGAATAAACAAATATTTAAAGGCAGTAAGCAGGCCTTTTGTGTGTTTGTGTGTGTGTAATTACATTATGCATGTAATATATATGATCTATAAGATTCTCATTTTGTTTTTTTAAGGAACAAAATGGTGAACAAATATTCCTGTGAACGTAGTTCTCAAAATCCTGTTCTATGTAAGAGGCTTCAACTAAAACAGCACCAAATGTAGTAATTAATTATATTTCAAAATGGTTTTTATTTTGATTAAGCCTAGAAGAGGTTTCCAATAGGCAGAAACAGTTTTTATGAGGGGTTAAGGGCCCAGCTTACATGGCTCTTCAGAGCCAGTGTCCCAGAACTTGACCCACTTTTTCCTTAGCAAAAGAGAAATATTCCTATTAGAAAAGTAAATTCAATGAACTTAGATGGTTTACTTAGAGGAAAATCCAACTCCATTAAGTATTAGTGAGTTATCCAGTTATTCAGTATTCACTTCTCTAGTGTAAGGATACTCAAATCTAATGAAATTTGAGCAAGAGATCTATACTCCTTCCAACTTACTCAATATAACTTAAATAATCTAGGAGTCTTTGGAATAACCATCAGCTCAATCATCCAACCAGAAGTGAGAAAGTTATTTACCTGTTTCCTTTTCTTTTCCTTCTTCCCAGTTTGTCACCACCAAGTCCTGTAATACAGAAATCTTCTCCCACTAAAAGACTTCAATGGCAACCAATCATCTACAAGATAAAATCTGAACTCCTTAGCATAACATCTAGGACTCTGAATCACCTGGCATTTGCCTATTTCTCTAGCCATCCTCTAATTTGTCCACTTGATAAATTATTATACACTTCTCAAAGCAATGCTCAGAAATTTCAGCTCTGTGAATCGTTTCTGGATAAATTTCGCTTTTTTAAAGATTTTATTTCTTTATTTTTAGACAGAAGGAGAGGGAGGGAAAAAGAGAGGGAGAGAAATAAAAATGTGTGGTTGCTTCTCGCTCACCCGCTACTGGGGACCTGACCCACAACCCAGGCATGTGCCCTGATTGGGAATTGAACTGGTGACTCTTCGGTTTGCAAGCCAGGCCTCAATCCACTGAGCTGCACCAGCCAGAGCTCACTTATTTTTTCTCGATTTTTAACTTATCATTGAATCCCCTTTTTTGAAATTCATCCCCTTTGCAGAAACACCCATGGTACCCTACCTTTACCCAAGATGAATTCTGGGTTCCCACAATGTTTTGTCCATGTTTATAGTGGAGCACTAAACATACTGTATTATCACTGTTAATAAAGCTCACTTCTTTACTATGCCATGGATTCCCTAAAACTACAAACCAAAATTTATTTACCATTGGGTTTTAATACCTAGGACAGTGAATGACCTACAAGATGCTCTTAAGTAAATACTATGTAGAGGAGTAAAAAGTATACTTAGCGACAAGAATCTTGAAAGGCAGTGTGGTATAATGAAAGGAACACAGATTTTAAGATTAAGATTTTGTCATACAGCAATATCTATGTTTCTAAATCAAAAGGTCAATTAATTCTGATTTCTATTTTGTATGACCAATCAACAGCATTCAACACAGTCCTGCTTGATTTTAACTGGCTTTACTTACTCCCTCTTGGTTTTCCTTCTGCTTCATTGGATGCGCTCCTCAATCTCCTTTGCAGTTTCCTCTTATCTCCCCAGCCTCTAATGCTGCAAGGTATTCATGGTTCAGAACTTGGACCTCCTGTTATCTGTCTTTATTCCTCAATGACCTCATGGATTTGTTTATCATTTATATGCTTTTTACTCCTGAATTTATTTCTCCATGGTGGACTTCTCCCTTAAAACCACATACTTAACTGCCCATCCACCATTTCCACTTATATGTCTAAGACACGTATCAAATATAACTTGTTCAAAAACAAATTCCTGATTCCAAGTCTTCCCCATTTCAATAATCAACAACTCCAACCTTTTCCTTGCAAATACCAAAAATATCTGAAATTGTATGCTGTTTATATCTTCAAAATACAACCATAATCCCATCACTTAAAAAATATATTTCTTTTTATTTTTTATTTCTTTATTGTTGTTCAAGTAACGTTGTCTCCATTTTCCTGCCACCAATTTCCCCTGCACCACCCACTCCCACCTCCCACCCTCAGTCTTACCCCCTTTTGACTTTGTCCATGGATCCTTTATACATGTTCTTTCACAACCCTTCCCCTTCTCCCCCCCCATTATCCTCCTCCCCCATTCCCTCTGGTTACTGTAAGTTTGTTCTTTATTTCAATGTCTCTGAGCAAGAAACATAAAGGAAAGAATAAACAAATGAGACTTAAATAAAAATAAAAGGCTCCTGCATGGTTAAAGAAAACATCAGCAAAATGAACAGGGAACCAAATGTATGGGAAAATATATTTACTAATGATGCCTTGGACAAGGGTCTGATCTCCAAAATATATAAAGAACTCACATGACTCCACTTCAGGAAGACAAACAATCCAATTAAAAAATGGGCAAAGAACCTGAACAGACACTTCTCCAAGGAGGGCGTACATAGGACCCAGAGACATATGAAAGGATGCTCAGCATCACTAGCCATCAGAGAGATGTACATTAAAAACACAATGAGATACCACTTCACACCAGTCAGAATGGCCATCATACACAAATCAACAAATGACAAGTGCTGACATGAGGATGTGGAGAAAAGGGAACTCTAGTACACTGTTGGTGGAAGTGCAGACTGGTGCATCCACTGTGGAAAACGGTATGGAATTTCCTCAAAATATCCCATCACTTTTAATTCAGTTCATTGCTAACACCCTAGATCAAGCCACCATCATATTCTTTCTCGACTAAACTGATAGTCTTGTAATTGGTCTCCCTGCTCCATTCCTTTCCCCTTCAGTCTTTGTTCCACCCAGAGTCCAGAATGCTTCTTATAAAATAGACCATACCATGTCAATCCTCAGTTTAAAATCCTCCAATGGCTTTTCATCTATGAGTAAAAGCCCAGATCCTTACAATGTTACCCACAGCCCTGCAAGATTCAACCCTACCACCACCTACTCTCTGATTTCATCTTCTAATTCTCTCTCTACCACTCACTCTTCTCCAGCCACTCTGGCCTCCTTATTGTTCTTTGAAGTCCAAAGGCTCTCTTCCAGGGTGTTTTCCCTTGCTATCCCTCTGCCTAAAATAATTGTCCCTGAAATATCACCATGGCTAACTCCCTTAAAGCTGCCAAGTCTGTTAAAATACCACCTTATAAATGAGAATTTCCTTGACCATTTTGTATAACATAGTAAAAATCCCATACCATTTTGCTTGTTTTTCTCTGTAGTACCTCTCTCTCTCTCATACACACACACATACAATGCTCATTTGTTTATTATATATCTTCCTATATTCTTACACTTCATGAAGGGAGTTGGAGTTTTTAGTCACTGTTAAATCTTCAACCCCTAGAACAACACTCAGAGCACAGTAGATGCTCAATAAATATTTTTTGACTGAATAGACAAATGAACACAGTGGCTGTTGACCTCCAGGAAATTCACATTACCCCTCTAGATTCTTGTGATCTACAGTTAAATAAGAGGTTTAATTAGACTAAATCCTCCATTAGTTTAATCATTCTATGAACTCACACCTTACTCCTGAATCCTCTCAGGACTCCTTAGCAAATTATCATGGACAGTATATATTCAGTAAGCACTTGTTCATGGTCTGTGATTCAGGATTAGAATGACCTGTATTTGTTAATGGCTCTTCCAGGCTAAGCAGATTTTATATACAGTATCTATTTTAAAATCCACAATAATCCTAAAATAAATATATATTTTATTCCCAGTTTACAGATGGGAGAATCTGAGGCTCAGAAAAGCTAATTGCTTTCTTCAGGTTCATATAACTGACAAGAGGATAAAACAAGGATTTAAATTCTGCTCTGTGTGGCAAGTCCTTTGCTCATTCCGATAAACTACCATTCAACTATTAAGGTTTAAAATGAAAGTTTTAACAATAACAAAAGGGAGTATCAATACATAATGTAATTTAGGTGATTTGGAAATGGCTGACTGCCTATGAATAATGGACCATTATTTTGTAGGTCTCACAGATTGTGTTTCCTGAAATGTCCTCTTTGAAAACACGACCACCACCACAACCCAAGTAAGTAAAACAAGCATGATGTGTCCTGGTCAGGTGGCTCAGTTGGTTGGAACAACATCGTGTACACCAAAAGATTCTGGGATCTATTCCTGGTTAGGGCACACTCCTAAGTTGTGGGTATGATCCCCAGTCTGGGTGCATATGGGAGGCAACCAATTGATGTTTCTCTCCCACATCAACGTGCTTTTTTTTCTCTCTCTCCCTCCCTTCCCCTCTGTCTATAAACATAAAAAATCAATAAACATATCATGGGGTGAGAATTAAAAAACAAACAAAGAAACAAACAAACAAAAAAAAAACCAAGCATGATGTGGTCAGCATTTTCCCCCATATTCAATCATGTATAGTCATAAAGTTGGGATATACAAATTCTAATTTAAAATAGAACAAATAAGTAAGGGGAGAGAGGCTTTTCCAGGTAGATGCTCACAGTTATATTTACTAGAGGGCATTAAATATGCCCTGCCAAAACTAATCTAGTGACTGAAAAAAGTAGGTAGATGGTTGCCTGAGGCCAAGGGTGAAAGGGATTATCTGCAATTTTTCACGATTATATGGGTACCTCTGTTTGTCAAAACTCATTAATTGATATATTTTATAAAATATAAATGATATATCAAAAAGAATGATTTTAAAATAAATGTATATGAGGAAATCTATTTAGGAGTTATTTAAATAAAACTTAAATGAATAAAAAAATAGGTGATACCTTAAGCAAAGATGATGAATGAAATGAAAGATTAAGGAAAAAGATTAGACAGTTATGTTTCAATTTACAGAAATAGATGGCAAACTACTCACTTTATATAAAGCATATGTAATTTACCCCAATTTGATTTGCACACCACTTTTTGGGAGCCTTTTGTATCTTTTAAAGGGAGAGTAAAATTGAATAGTATGCCGGAGGTCAACAAATCAGTCAGTCACACTGGCATTTGCCTCTTGATTCACAGGTAAGGAATATATAACCAGGTTGCTTATTATACTAAGCAGAGGATGGAGATGAGAAAGGAAGAAAAAGCTCTGTTTTCCATTATAAAGTTTAACATCTAGTGAACAGGTGTGACAAATGAGTGCATATCAAATCCAAAATAACGCAATTCTGTAGTGACTCCTCTCTCCTATAGCCTCCCTCCAACAACAGTACCCCAAATCTGTCCAGTCTCTAGGTGATTCCCCTCCTCTGGAAGTCCATATTACTCTTGTCAGACTACTATCAAGATATTTAGCACAGATTTACTCACTGTAACACCTGTTCATTTTCTGTAACCCCTTCACCACTACATTTTGAGCTTCTTAAGGATAAAGACCATAATTTATACATCTCTAAACTCCCACACCTAGTAAGGTACATGGCACATAGTAGCATAAAATTTATTTATGATTGAATTAACATTGTTATATCTGGACCTCTCATTAAAAGGCAACACAACCTATCAAGTTGAAAACTAAGAAAACTAAGCATCACTTCAGAGACATACATCTATTTATCTAATACTCTATATCTAATTCATCACCAAGTTTTGTTGATGTTGCTTTCTAACTAGTCCCATATGTCCATTTACTCCTCTCGATAGCCTCAACTTTCACCCTAGTCCAAGTTGCTATCACCTCTGGCCTAGACTAATGAAATCACATGTGTTCTGTGTACCCTCCAATCAATTTTCCATATTAAAACCATCTGATGATGTCACTTCAACACTCTTCCTTAATATCATGTTGATGGTTTCCAAATACTCTTAGAATAAAGAGAAAATCTTTAATGTGGCCTAAAGGCCCAGCATTGACTGTATCTAACCACCCGTCTGTCCTAAACTAGTTCTACTTTCGTCCTCCCTCACTTCACTCCAGCCATCTGCAGAGGCCTTGTTATAGTTGCTGGTGTTTCCCATGATCTCTCCACAAAGCATGCTTGCACATGTTGATGCTTTTGCCAGAAAATTCCTTCCTTTCTCCCCTTTCTATTTTTATTTCAAATACAATTTCTACCACTTTTATTTTTATGTTGTTTTTGTTAAATATATTTGGGAGACATTAGTTAATAAAATTATATATGTTTTAAGTGTACAATTCTATAACACATCATATGTATATGGGATTGTACATTCACCGCCAAAAGTCAAGTATATATATTCTTAAGTGAGAATTAAGTGAATTTGTTTCTTTCTTTTTTATTTTACTTTATTTTATGTTATTTATTCCATTACCATTTATCCCCTTCATACTCCCTGATCCCACAAACTGTCCACTGTTGTCCATGCCCATGAGTCCCTTTTCCTTTTTGCTCTATCTTTCCATGTCCATGAGTCCCTTTTCCTTTTTGCTCTATCTTTCCACCCCTTAACCTGCATCCCATAGCTGTCATCTTGCTCTCTATCTGTGAATCTTTTTCTATTTTGCTTGTTAGTTCAATTGGGTCATTAATTCACATATGAGGTAAATCGTATGGTGTTTGTCTTTCATTAACATACTTATTTCACTTAGTATAATGTTCTCTAGGTCCATCCACACAGTCTCAATGGTAAAATTTTCTTTTTTTTTTATGGCTGGGTAATGTTCCTTTGTGAAAAAGCACCATAGCAGTTTTGTTGTTCTTGTGGTTTTTTTTTTCAATTTTTCATAATTATATCTTATACTCTTTTTTTAAATTGTTGTTTAAGTACTGTTGTCTTTATTTCTGTGCCAACATTTTCCACCATCCCACCCACACCCATATCCCACCCTCGATCGTAAGCTTTTTGGTTGTGACAATGAGTCCTTTATACATGTTCCTGGATAACTCTTCCCCTTCTCTCCCCCATTATCCCCTTCCTCCCTCTCCTCTGGTTACTTTCAGGTTGTTCTTTATTTCAAGGTCTCTGGTTATATTTTGCATATTTGTTTCTTTTGTTGATTAGTTGCCACTTATAGGTGAGATCATATGGTATTTATCTTTCACCTTATTTCACTTAGCATAATGCTCTCCAGTTCCATCCATGCTGTTGCGAAGGGTAAGAGCTCCTTTCTTTCTGCTGTGTAGCATTCCACTGTATAAATGTTCCATTGATTTTTGATCCACTCATATAGTGATGGACATTTAGGTTACTTCTAGCACTTGGCTATTGTAAATTGTGCTACTATGAACACTGGGGAGCATAGATTCTTTAGATTGGTGTTTCGGAATTTTTAGTGTACAATCCCAGCAGTGGAGTTGCTGGATCAAAAGGCAGTTCCACTTTTAGTTTTCTGAGGTAATTCCATACTGTTTTCCACAGTGGTTGCACCAGTCTGCATTCCCACCAACAGCGCACTAGGCTTCCCTTTTCTCCACAACCTTGTCAGCATTTGTTGTTTGTTGATATGGTTATGATGACCATTCTGACTGCTGTGAAGTGGTATCTTATTGTAATTTTAATATGCATCTCTCTGATGCCTAGTGATGCTGAGCATTCTTTCATATGCCTCTGGGCCCTCTACATGCCTGCTTTGGAGAAGTGCCTGTTCAGGTCCTTTTCCCATGTTTTAATTGGATTGTTTGTCTCCTGGAGTGGAGTCATGCGAATTTTTTAAATATATTTTAGAGGTCAAACCCTTGTCCGAGCCGTCATTGACAAATATATTTCCCCATAGAGTTGGTTCCCTTTTCATTTTGCTGATGTTTTCTTTAGCTGTGCAGAAGCTTTTTATTTTAATGAAGTCCCATTTGTTTAGTCTTTCCTTTATACCCCTTGCCCTAGGGGACATATTGGTAAAAATATTACTGGGTGGAGTACCTGAGATTTTCCTGTCTATGCTCTCTTTTAGGACTTTCAAGTGTAGTGACTTATATTTGTCTTTTACCCATCTTCACTTTATTTTTGTGTGGTGTAAGTTGGTGGTGAAGTTTCATTTTTTTGCATGTAGCTGTCCAGATCTCCCAAAATCATTTATTGAAGAGGATGTTTTTACTCTATATTGTGCTTCTGCCCACTGTGTTTAATATTAATTGACCATAGAGATGTGGATTTATTTCTGGGCTCTCTATTCTGTTCCATTGATCTATGTGTCTGTTCTTATGCCAGTGCCAGACTGTTTTGATTAGAGTGACCTTGTAACATAGCTTGATGTCAGGTATTGTGATCCCTCCTACTTTGTTCTTCAGTCTCAAAATTGCTGAAGGTATTCGGGGTCATTTAAGGTTCTATATAAATTTTTAAAGTGCTTGTTCTATATCTGTGCAATATGTCATTGGTATTTTAATAGGGATTGTGTTGAATCTATAAATTACTTTGGGTATATGGACATTTTAATGATGTTAATTCTTCCAAAACAGGAACATGGTTCTGCATAATTTGTTTTTGTCTTCCTTAAATTGATTATTCAGTGTTGTGTAGCTTTCTGCATACAGGTCTTTTACCTCCTTGGTTATGTTTATTCCTAGGTACTTTATTTTTCCTGTTGCTATAGCAAATGGACTATTTCCCCTGATTTCTGTTTCATTATGTCACTGTTGGTGTACAAAAATACCTTCAATTTCTGAATATTGACTTTGTATTCCGCTGTTTTGCCAAATTCACTTATTAGGTTGATTAGTTTTTTGGTGGAGTCTATGGGGTTTTCTATGTACGCATTCAAATCATCTGTAAACAATGATGGTTTTACTTCCTTCTTTCTAATTGGATGCTTTTTATTTCTTTTCCTTGTTTGATCGCTTTAGCTAGGAGTTCAACTATGTTGAATAGAATTGGTGAAAGCATACACCCTTGTCTTTGTCCTGATCTTAGTGGGAAAGCTTTCAGGTTTTGCCCATTGAATATAGTTGGCTGTAGGTTTCTCATATATGGCCTCTATTATGTTGAGATATGCTGGTATACTCCCTCTACTCACACTTTGCTGAGTGTTTTTATCATAAACAGGTGCTTTACCTTATCAAATGCTTTTTCCTCATCTTATAATATGATCATGTGATTTTTGTCTTTCCTTTTGTTTATGTCATGTATTGTGTTTATTGATTTGCAAATATTGTACCATCCTTGCATCCCTGGAATGAAACCCACTAGATTATGCTGTATGATCTTTTTAATGTGTTGCTTGATGTGCTTTGCCAGTATTTTGTTGAGGATTTTAGTGTCTACGTTCATGTGTGATATTGTGTCATTATGGTTTGTATTTAGGATGATATTGGCCTCAAAAAGACAGTTCAAAGTTTTATCTCTTTTTGAATTTTTTGAATACTAGTCTGAGATGGATAGAAATCAGCTTTTCCTTAAGTGTTTTGCTAAATTCTCCTGTGAAACCAACCAGCCAAGGCTTTTGTGTGCCAGGACTTTTTTGATTACTGCTTCAGTTACACATCCTGTTATCAGTCTGTTCTGTCTTTCTGTTTCTCCTTGAATCAGATTTGGAAGGTTATTTTTTTCTGGAAATTTGTTCATTTCATGTAGGTTTCAAATTTCTTGGCACATATGTGTTCATAGTAATTTCTTACGATCCTTTGTATTTCTGTGGTATCACTTGTAATTTCTCCTCTTTCATTTTTGATTTTATTTATTTGGGTCATCTCCCAGTTTTTCTTGATGAGTGTGGTTAAACATTTGCTGATTTTGTCGATCTTTACAAAGAACAAGCTTCCTGGGTTTATCGATCCTTTGAATTGTTCTTTGATCTTCTATATTATTTAATTCTTCGCTTATTTTTTAAAAAAGATTTTACTTAATTTTAGACAGAGGGGAAGGGAGGAAGAAAGAGAGGGAGGGAAACATAAATGTGTGGTTGCCTCTCATGCACCCCTACTGGAGACCTGGCCCATAACCCAGGTGTGAGCCCTGACTGGGGAATCAAACTGACAACCCTTTGGTTTGCAGACCGACTCTCTATCCACTGAGCTACACCACCAGGGCAAATTCTTTCCTGATTTTGATTAATTCCTTCTTTTTACTTGCTCTGGGCTTTGTTTGGTGTTATTTCTCTAGTTCTTGTCAATGTTGGGCTAGGTTGTTTATTTGAAATGTTTCTATCTCTTTTAGGTAAGCTTTTGTTGCTATGACCTTCCCACTCAAGACTACCTTTGCCGTGTCCCATGTTCATTTCTTTACAAAAACATCTTAATTCACTCCTTGATCTCATTATGAATCCATTCATTGTTTAATAGGGTGATATTCAGTCAAAGAGTTTGAATGTTTTTGAGCTTTTTCCTTGAGGATGGTTACTAATTTCAAGTTCTTGTGGTCCAAGAAAATGCTTCACATGATATCAGTTTCCTTGAACTTGTTGAGGCTTGTTTTGTGTCATATCATATGGTCTATCTTTGAAAATGGTTCATTTGCATTAGAAAAGAATATGTAATTTGTTTCTTTGTTCTTAAATGTTATATAGATAGATAGATATAGATAGATATAGATATAGATGATATAGATATAGATATAGATTAGATATAGATATAGATATCAGTTACATCCATTAGATCTAAGGCATCATTCAGTTCCACAATACCCTTGTTGATATTTTGTTTGAACGATCTATCCATTTTATGACAGTGGAATGTTGAAATCTCCTATTATAATTAGCTTACTGTCCATACCTTTCTTTAAGTCCTTCTAAATTTCTCTTATATATTTGGGCGCTCCTATGTTGGGTGCATATATGTTTATAATGTTTATATCTTCATGATGGATTCTCCCCTTGAGTATTATGAAGTGTCCTTCTGTGTCTCTTTTTATGGCCTTTGCTTTGAAGTCTTTTTTGTCTGATATAAGTATTGTTAACCTGGATTTTTTCCCTATGCGTTTGCTTGGAATATTTTTTTACAACCCTTCGCTTTCAGTCTTTGTCGGCTTTTTGTTCTGAGCTGGGTCTCTTGTAGGCAGTATACATGCAGATTATGTTTTCTTATCCATTTAGTTACCCTATGTCTTTTGATTGGAGCATTTAATCCATTTACATTTAAGGTTATTACTAATAGGTACTTATTCATTGCCATGTTTACCCTTTATACCTCTGTTCTTCTCTCTTTCACTGTTTTACTTCATATTCTTAAATCAGTTCCTTTAGCATATCTTGCAATTGTGGTTTTGTGGAGGTATATTCTTTTAGGTTTTTTTTTTTTTTTGGTCTTGAAAACTCCTTATTTCACCTTCCATTTTAATTGAGATACTTGCTGGGTAGGGTAGTCTTGATTGGAGGCATTTGCTTTTTATTACTCAGAATATTTCTTGTCATTTCCTTCTGGATTATACTCTTTCTGTTTAGAACTCAGCTGCTAGCCTTATTGGGGCTCCCTTGTACATTACTTCCAGTTTTCCCCTTGCTGCATTTAAGATTCTCTATTTGTCTTAGAATTTTGCCATTACCTATTGAAAGAAAAATAATTTCGAGAGGGTAAAGGGAGGTGTACTAATAAGAATTGGGAATCTGAGCAATGTGAAGAGAGAAAGTAAAATTTACATCATGAGTAAAAAAGGGAATGAAGAAGGTGGAATATGCACAAACCTGATGGATAAGAAATGAATGTTAAAAAGCTATGCCAGAAAGAAAATATCACAAATTGTGGAGAAGATTACTGTAGATTTCTTCTAGGCAGCCTCTAGTATTTACCACTGTTTTTTTCTTTCTGGATCCGCCTCTCGTGATGTCAGATGATGACCCAATCTGACCTTAGGCAGCCTGTTCGAGACTTCCAGGGATCTGTCTGTGGCTGTCTCCTTTAGTTGTTATTCTAGTCACTCTGCACTCAGCAGTCAGGTTTTAGAACCACAGGGCATGGTAGAATCCCTCCTGGGGGCAGGGCTATTGTTTCCCCTCAGGCTGCTGCTGGGCTGGGAGTGGTCTGCCTGAGCGGGATGGCTTCTGCCATATGGGGGATGACTCAGCATCAGGATCCAGGCATCTACTCCTTCAGTTCTCTCCCCAGAGCTTCCACCCTGAGTCTCTCTCATCTGGCATCTCTAGTCCACTCTGTCCCTGCCTTTGCCAAGGTCCAGGGCAATTTGCTGCAAATGAAAATTTATGCATTGGCCCTTTAAATGGCTCTTTCCTTCTCTAGTCATCTGTCTCGGGCAGAGAGCAACCCTTCCACATTTCACTACTGGTTGCTAATTGTGTACTTTTTGGGCTCTGGTGCTCCTGGTTGGGAATCCCAGCTTAAAGTTTAGACCCCACTCTTCCCAGGGGAATCCAACTAGGCACTTAATTATTCCTCTGGCACTGCCACCTATGGGTGTCAGCCTTCTCTAGTCTCCACTATACTTCTTACGTGTCAGGCTGTACTGAAGCTCATTCTTTGTGTGTCTGAGGTTATAAGGCTTCACTCTCACTTCTTTTTTTCAGTTCTTTTTTACAGGTGATTTCTCCACAATATAGTTGCAATTCCAGAATGGTTCTGGGAGGAGGTTAGTGTGACTTCTATTCACTCCTCCACCATCTTTCCCTCCACATAATTGTTTTATCCACTCATCTACTGATGGACATTTGGGCTGCTTCAATATATTTGTGATTATAATATAAATTGAAAGTGGATTAAAGACTTAAACATTAGACCTGAAAACATAAAATCCCAGAAGAAAGCATAAGCAGTAAACTATCAGGCATTGCTCACAGCAATATTGTTCCTGATATATTTTATCAGGCAAGGGAAACAAAAGAAAAAAATTAAAAAAGGGAATACATCCAACTAAAAATTTTTGCACAATAAAGGAAACTATCATCAAAATCAAAAGACAACTGACAGAATGGGAGAACATGTTCGCTTATACATCTGATAATGAGTTAGTATCCAAAATTTATAAAGAACTTATCAAACTCAACACTAAAAAAATGTAATTAAAAAACAGGGAAAATACCTGAATAGACATTTCTCCAAAGAGGGCACACAGATAGCCAATAGACATATAAATTGATTTTCAACATCACTAATCATCAGAGAAATGCAAATTAAAACCACAATAAAATATCAGCTCTCTCCTGTCTGAATGACTATCATCAGTAAATCAATAGGCAAGTGCTGGCAAGGATGTGGAGAAAGAAACTCTTTTGAACTGTTAGTAGGATTGTAGATTTGTGTAGCCACTGTGGAAAGCAGTATGTAGATACATCAAAACAATAAAAAGTGGATCTACCTTTTGACCCAGTGACCTTACTTCTGGGAATATATCCAATGAAACCCAAATCACTAATTCAAAAGACCATAAGCAAACCCATATTAATTGCAGCATTATTTTCCTTCCTCCCCTGTCCTAATTAATGATGTTTCTATCTCTGCTTAAGCTTTCCTTCCCCTAAGAAAATTTACCTGGCTTCTCTAGTTAGGCCAAATGCCCCTGATACATGTTCCTGTATTCAATAGTTTATGTATCTTTTTCCTTCATAGCACTTCCACAATTAAAATTTTATATCTATTTGTAACTGTTTAAGGTATGTTTCTTCCACTAAAGTTTAAACTATTAAAGGTAATAGTTATGTTTGATTTTTGTCCCCACTGAATTTCCAGGTCTTTGCACAGTGCCTGTTTATAGTAGGAACAAAATATATTTTTAAATAAATAAATGAATATAGCTATACAGAAACAATGGCAACTAAATAATATACACTTTTACCTTTAGGAATTTATTTCACTCATTCAACACATATTCTTAAATCTCCTACTCTGTGCTGAGCACTGTGCAAAAGTGGTAGAAATGAAAAGAGGCAAGATAGATATAATTCCTGTTCTAATGGAACTCAAAAGCTAGTTTAATGAAGGGGTATTTCCCAACAATTTCATTTATAAAGTTTTATTTTCTATACATCAAATAAGGTACTGTTTTTCTTGAGTAGGTTGTTTGAGCTTTCTGGCTTATAATGTGTTAGAAGCTGTTTGGTTCTGTCATTGTATGTTTTTTTTTAATTGTATGTCTTACCTTGTCTCAAGTATTTTCTCTTTTTGATCTGATTCCATCTGCCAATATATACATGTGGACATTTTTCTCCTTTACACCCTAATTAGATAGATTATTGATAGTAATATTAGTAGCAATGGTAGTACTAGTACAAGTCATAGGAACAGTAAATAATAATTATAATGGCAACTACACTAGTAGAAATAGCTCTCACCTATGCTGTTATCTCACATTATCCCAATAACTATGCAAGGTAAAGGTATGCAAACAGATGTAGAAAGGGAGGCTTACAAAAGTTCAGTAAGTTTCCCAGCATCACTCAACAAGTTAGTGGAAGAGAAATAATTTGAGACTTCTGGCCAAGATGGAGGTGTAGATAGATACACTTTGCTTCATCACATAACCAAAAAGACAACAACAAATTAAAAAAAAAAACAACAACGACAACTGTAACTGCCAGAAAATCAAACTGTATGGAAGTCCAACAATCAAGGAGTTAAAGAAGAAACATTCATTCAGACAGGTAGGAGGGACGGAGACTCGTAGCTGGGCAGAGAGGACACACAGCAAGGCAGTGTCTGGAGGACCGGGCAAGACAGCAGCTGGTGGTCCCACATTTGTGTGTGGATAAAATGGGGGGAACAACAAGGGAGTGAGACAGACTATAAAACCTAGTGTTCCAGCATGGGAAAAGAAAGCCTCAAAACCTCTGGCTATAAAAATCTGTGGGAGTTTCTGTGGCAGGGGAAACTCACAGCCTCACAAGAGTCTTTGTTTGAGAGACCCATGGAGTCCTAGAATGTACACAAAAGCGTCCACCAAGAAATGAGCACCAGAAGTGACCAACTTGCTTGTGGGTGGAGGCAGAAGTGACTGAAATCTGGCAGAGAGCCCAGTAGATTGCACTGTACCCTCTTTGAACCCTCCCCCACATACAGTGCCACAACTCAGCAATGAGTTGCCCCACCCTGGTGAATACCTGAGGCTCTGCCCCTTACAATGTAACAGGTATGCCAAGAAAAACAAATGTGGTCCAAATGAAAGAACAGATCAAAACACCAAAAGTAGAACTAAATGGTGAAATGATAGCAAACCTATCAGAGTTTAAACCTAGCAAACCTAGCAAACCTAGCAGAGTTTAAAACACTGGTAATCAGGATGCTCACAGAAATGACTGAGTATGTTTACAAAATAGAGGAAAAAGTGAAGGCTATGCAAAGTGAAATAAAGACAAATATGCAGGGAACCAACAATGAAGGGAAAGAAACTTGGACTCAAATCAATGATTTAGAGTAGAAGAAAGAAATAAACATTCGACCAGAACAGAATGAAGAAACAAGAATTCAAGAAAATGAGGAGAGGCTTAGGAAGCTTTAAATGTTTCAACATCCAAATCATAGGGGTGCAGAAGCAGAAGAGGAAGAGCAAGAAATTGAACATTTATTTGAACAAATAATGAAGGAGAACTTCCCCAGTCTCACAAAGGAAATAGACTTTCAGGAAATCCAAGAAGCTCAGAGAGTCCCAAAGAAGTTGGACCCAAGGAGGCACACAACAATGCACATCATCATCATATTACCCAAGATTGAACATAAGGAGAGAATCTTAAAAGCAGCAAAGAAAAGGAGAGAGTAATCTATAAAGGAGTTCCCATAAGACTATCAGTTGATTTCTCAAAAGAAACTTTATAGAAAAGAAGGGGCTGGAAAGAAGTATTCAAAGTCATGAAAGGCAGGGACCTACATCCAAGATTACTCTATCTGGCAAAGCTATCACTTAGAATGGAAAATGGAATACAAAGCACTTCCAAGGTAAGGTAAAGTAAAAGGAGTTGATCATCACTAAGCCCTTATTATATG